>CM056491.1:39419578-39720027 GCA_029783415.1 Anisodus acutangulus | reverse complement strand
CAAGCGTGACGAGATTCTTTTTTTGGGGAGGAGCAGACAAAGAAAATACAATCTGACTATTTCTGTTATGAGAAACAATTCATTTCGACTAACCATCTTATTATTAGTTAATCATAATAAGTGGAAAAGAGCAGTCGTAAGGCCTCCTAATAATGTAACGCCGACAAGAGATTGTGAAGAGGAGAAAGAGATAGACTAGAAACGACATCTGTTATGTCAATGGCACCAAAGGGATATTAAATGAATGGAATTGGGATATGGATGGAATAGGCGGCTAATACTTAAATAATAAGTGAAGTAGTCGTCGTCTGACCAATCGGCTGGATCGATCCCAATAGCCTTTCACGAGGGGAAAGACCCATTCTTTATAGCCGTTACGAAAGCTCCCGAAGAGAAAGAGGTCTTTGCTGCTTGATCATGGAACTGTGTCCAGTCTTGCATTTGGCATTCCCAATAAGGACGTCCCATCGTGAGGCCGATCAATCCAATCCATAAACCCTAATGAAAGGTTGTTCGCTCCTTCGTCAAGTAGGTAAAGTAGGCATACAAACCACTTTGCCTTAGACTCTATCGGGAACAACAAGAAGGAGGCGGAATGAGAAGGAAAGGGACAAGTGGCTGGTCTCTTAAAGAACCTTTCATTCGATGCTCGATTCAACTTCCAGACAACCGCGCCGCTTCTCGACTTTACCGACCTTTTTGACATTCCATATAAGGACCTTCAGTGGAACTATTGTTGCTTTTACATTCCCCTCGCACCTTAGCGCTACCTCCGTTTTTCGCTTGTGCACTTTATTTGTCTTTTGTTCTTTGGCGCCAGTAGTTTGCCGTACGCGGTATATGGTAGTCTTTGTTTGATGATAACGGAAGGCACAATTGACTGAACCTTTTTCGCTATTGGGCTATTGGGGTAACCTGAGGAAGACAAGACGGGCAAAGCAAAGGGCAGAGCTTCAAGTGACTTGTTAGGGCTAAGCCTTTCTTTCATAACCAAATGAAACTGTCTAAGGTGAGGATCCAAGACTGATGGGTACAAGATCTTCCCATTCTAAATAAGAATGAGAGTCTTTCAACTAGATGTGCTCCTTTGGCTGGGTTTGAGAGAGAGAGCGTGAGATAGTTGGTCTAATAACTAGTCCAACTTCCTTGTATCTGAAAGCCGGGATGTTGGTCTAGCCAGTAAGGAGACTTTTTGGATAATTTACTTCCACCAATGGATCAGTTAGGCTAAAGTTAATAGGTCGGGATTGATCCCACCTTGAAAGAGTGGTTTTGTTCTCACAATACACTTATCGAGTTATCGTCAATTGCCTGCTCATCGCTCTTGATATGTTGCACTTTCTTTTTCTTTTTTTGGGCATATCGTAAGTAAGGAAAGGAAGTGAGGGCACCTATCTCAATCGAATAGTCAAACTACTAGAACTCCTATTTTTCTCGCTTTAAGAGAAGCCTTCTAGCTCGCTTTAAAGCGCGCCACAGAGTAGAGACCATCTTCCGGTTCTAAATAATTTTACCGATCAAAGGTAAGCGGATCGCTTACATTCACCACACCACAAAGGACTTCAAGCGATCTTCTTCTAGCTATGAACGAATCCGACAGCCCAATTGTCGGCTCAATAACCAGCCCAACAATAAGCTCAATTGTTCCATAACTTGCTCCTCCATTTGCTGGGATGGGAAGTATAGATAGAAAGGCAGAAAAGGAGACATTGGCATAAAAAAAGTAGGAATGGATAAATAATTGTTGTGCTTTCTGAAATTGCATACCTATACAAGGGTTCAAGTTTCGATCGATATTTGCGGAGTTGATTATCCCTCTCGAAAACAAAGATTTGAAGTGGTCTATAATTTCATCGAAAGTATTCTGGTATAACTCACGATTCGTACAAAGCAAGCAGGCAACACTAATATCTCCTAGAGCATCCTATTTCCATCACCCTACTGGAGCGAGAAGTTTGGGATATGTTTGGTGTTTCTTCCATCAATCATCCGGATCTACGCCGTATATCAACAGATTATGGTTTCGAGGGTCATCCATTACGAAAAGACCTTCCTCGGACCCTTTTTTCTCATTTTGTTTGAAGCGGGCCAAATAGAGAATGAAATGCATAAAAAAAATAGGGGAAGGAAGTCAGAGACTCCCTTTTTTTTTTGGTTTAAGGGCGAGCACAAATAATTCAAATATTCCATTTTCGCTGACAGGTTTTAAAAAAAAAATTATTTAACTTATTTTTTAATTAAAAAAAATCACAAGGCTTTAAAAAATAAGACTACCTATTCTTTTTAATAGACTTATTTTTTTAAAATCACATGATAATTTTTTCTGGTGGGTCGGGTCTAATTCATTTAAAAAAAAATCTTTGTGGCTTTAAAAAAGATAAGTTTTTGCCATTTTTTTAAACGAAACAGACTCAACCCACCAGGAAAAAATTACCACGTGGCTTTAAGAAATAAGTCTACTAAAAAAATAGATTGACTTTTTCTTAAAGCCACGTGACATTTTTTAATTATAAAGTAAGCTAAATAATTTCTTAAAAATATTTTTTCAGCAAAAAAGGTATATTTGCACCATTTGTGTAACGACAGGGGTATATATGCACCACTGATTTAACGATGGATATATCTGCTCTATATCTCAAAGTTGAGGGGTATATTTGCACATTTTCCCTTGTTTTATTTTGAGCCGAGGGTCTATAAAAAACAGTCTCTCTATCTCTCAAGGTAGATGTAAGGTCTGCGTACACTTTACTCTTCCAAAGTCCACTTATGGAATTACACTAGATATGTTGTTGTTGTTGTTCACATCATTCAACACATAATTAATAATCATATTGCGAATTTAGATTTAAATAATTATTATATTTTTTAAAATATGAGTTCATAATTTAATATTTATTAATATTTTAGTAATTTTTCGTATGTATATTTGTGCTTCAGACCGAAAATAATTAATTCAGTTTAACCACCAAAGCTAACATCTATATGATCTTATAGTAATAGAGATAACAATGTATGGCATTTAAAGTTGTAAACTCATAAAATGATAACATTAGAGTTGGATATGAGACCAATCAGTTCATCACCTCCATTTTAACATATCTGTAATTTGTAGCTGAAATCTCCCATGTATAGTTTCTACAAATTTGGTTAGTACCTAATATGGATTTAAATTCTACTATAAGCCAATATAGTTATTCATAAGTTTTTGCTAATTAGCGGTAGGTTATGCTTTGGCTTGAAAATTCTGCACCTTAAAAGTCCATCTTTTAGGAAAATAGCTTCAATAAGTGTCACTCTTTTAACACTAAACTTTAATCTTCGTTGAGCCAAAGTTGAGTAAAGAAATTTTAGTATTGCCAGACAATGATCATGTAAAATTAACGTTACAGACTTACAGCAAAAGAGAATTCCTTTATTAACATGATTTTAAATTTAAGATATCTCTACCTCCCGAAGCGCGGTAAAATCTGCGTACACCTATCAATAGTTAACATTACTCATTTTAAACTCTTCCACAGTGATATAATATTTTTTCAAGAAAATGATGCGAGAACCTGCGATGAAAAAATAAAGAAATCCTTGTATATCAAAATCTAAGTTGAAAAGATAATAGGAAAATCAAGCTTCTTACGGAAGACAGTTCAGCTTAATAACTCGATAAGCTGTATTGACAGAACAAAACTACTCTTTCAAATGTGGGCTCAATCCCAACCTATTCTTCTTAGCCTAACAGGCCCGATGGTTGGATAACATTGGTATGTTGTTTTTTATTTTAAATCTAAGATATAATAAATCCAACGAAGGAGAAAATCTCTTGTACAGAAGTGAATTGTGATTCACCAGAGGTACGTGTATTACCAAAAGTTACTGTTTTTGTCACTTGTTTCTTGCCAAGTAATTGTCCACACAAATTTAAAGTAGCTTACGTCTAACTACTTTTAGAACTAGTGAATAAAAAAAGTGATTGATATCTTAAGCTCATCCATATCTTGTGTTTTTCTATTCCTAATCATATTAAATTGTCATATCTCATCTAATATAATATCATAAACACAAATATCCTAAAAGATAAAGAAATGATTGCAAATTTGTCTTCATTACGATTAGAAGATTTTACTACTACTATAATGATAACGATGACTTTCTTATCTTCTTATAATATTGCGATTAACATCTGTTAAATTACTGGCTTTGTACAACTCCTATATGTCTATTTATTATTCAAAATACTACTCTTAAATATTAAAGCAAGGGCCGTTATCATTTTCTTAGTCACAACAGATTGCCAGGAAGTTCATTGAAACATATAAATACAGCAAAGACCAAAGAGACAACGTAAAATGATCCAATACTAAGGTTTCATATTTTAAAGTTATAGTACCAAACTCAAATGTAACAACATTAATTAAGGTTGAGTTGCCTCTGACACAATTTGAAGGCATAATTAACAATTAAGTAGCAATTCAAGCACTCCAAGTACATTTTTGGATTCGTTTTTACGCTTCTCTTAGTCTTTGCATTTAAAAAGGTGAATACTAGAAACCCCACATGGTTTCCTGTGCATGACAATAAAATTTTAATGTTCAAACCGATAAATTTTAGAGTGGATTCACTGCACTAAGATCTTGAAAATCTAAACAGATCTATTCCAGCAAGATTAACGATTGACTTCTGTATTACAAGTGCCAAAACATAGCTCGTAGCTCGTGCATCTGATCTATAACTAAGAAAAATCAAAGTATACATATTTTTACAGTGTAAAAACTCACACGATGAGAAATAAATAAGGTGCTCAATACCAAAAAAAAATATTCCTAGTCTCAGGAAACATAGAAAGAACCAACTTCTTGTCATGAAGCCTACTGGTCCTTTTTCTGCTTCGTTGTGAAAGAAGTGGCTTTTCTAGCCGGAATTTTATCCATACTCGAAGTTCTAATAATAAAGAGAAGTGTCTCTACAAGCATGCCAATGACCAATCCAAGAATGCCTCCAGCAGCGCTCTGAAGAAAGAGCAGTTAAATAGGTAGTAGTGAACCAGAGGAAGTAATAGAGTAGACATGGGGCCGGGAGAAGACATTGGTTATATAGTTGCTACACATATGGAGGCTGTATCAAATAGAATCACGAGTAAATCAATTAAAGAACTTACCATTGCTGGACTGTGACAAAATAAGGCCCTGAATGCATAATATCCCACCAGATAGCCAGTGAACATTGTTAAAGCAACATGTAAACCTGCGTCAAAGGACCAGAACTAATGAGAATTAAACTGCAAATCAAGTTCTTATGTAGTTACTCCTATAAAGGAACTTGTAAAGAAAGGAGCTACATAACATGCTAACTGAGAACTTAAGCTGAAAGAGCGGAAGAGGAATGAAAATGGAAAAAGTTGGTGGAGACCAGAGACTATAAGCTCATGTACACAAGCTACAAGTTAGCGATACCTAGATAACTACAGACTCTCTCAAACTCACATGGTCAAATCAGGATGCAGCAGCTGCATCAACCACACATTTGATATATAGCAAATTAAGTGATAGAGTATGCTTCATAAGAAGGCAGCTTAAGGGATTTGATTTTAATGTTTAATCTCATAAAATAGCAGTCAGAACTAAAACTTCTCCCAAGTATTGCTAAAGTAGCAAGATGGGGAAATAGAATAAGACACATGCGAATAAACAGAAAAACAGAAGCAATGGGAAAAAAGCGAGAGGTCAAGTTCTAAAAAGAACTAATGACATTTGTTAAAGGAACTTTTTCTCCAAAGCCCCTATTCTGTCTGTCTGCCATTCAACTGGAGAGAAAAAAAGGCCAAATCCGCAAGTACTACATTCATTAAGGAAGAACGTGAATTCAACAATTGCCAAATGCAGAAATTAGAGTGAATGGAACTTAAGCTTCAGAAGAAACCCGAATTAGCACGATGACAGATTTTATTAGATAATTGGAAGCATTTCAAACTTTGTCCTGCAATGATGACAGGAATATCGGAAGTTTTCTATTTTACATAGCATAAATTTCTACATTATAAGCCCCTATAAATATTACATAAAATACTCCTAATGATTGTCCAATAATTAGGAGGGCAGTTTTCTATTTTACATGGAATAAATTTCTACATTGGTAGTCAAGCGTAGTCCTACTTACGCTTAGAAACTGGTAGTTGTAGTGTTATTATTGTAGGTCCGCCTAGCCTATCATACTAATAGGCGCAGTATTGCTAGTCCTCTGTAGTTTGATTTATACTGCTATGTGTCCTTTAGTGTACTTTGTTTAGCTTATTTATCTGCGCTAGTTACTGCTTACTTTTTCAGAATGCGCTATCATGGCTTATTCGCTTTTGACACCAGCATTTTCATACTGCTTTAAATTATTTTTTGACCGGGTCTGACCGTTTCTCTTGCTTTGCTTGCGCTTATGCTCTGTCTTGAGCCGATGGTCTCTCGGAAACAACCGCTCTACCTACCAAGGTAGAGGTAAGGTCTACGTACATTCTAACCTCTCCAGACCCACATTGTGAGATTTCACCGGGTATGTTGTTGTTGTATTGTTCATCACTCAATTCAATGAGAATTTCTCTCTTGTTTTCTCATTTCATGTGGTAGCAAGATTCTATGACCTTGCAAGAGTCTAAGTAGCTTTTGCCTACAAGAGATGTATCATTTAGGGTTCTTTTATAGTTTACCATTCTTATTTCGTTCTTTGATATTCTCCACCATTCTAACATCATGATGGGAAAATCTCATTTCCAAAATTTCTCCATGCTTACTCACACGTTCAGTCAGAGAGCTCAAGCATGCTGGTAAATTCTATGTTGCTCGGACTCTTCAAAATTATCGATGGTGCTTATCGGATCCTCCAAAAATAGTGTACTTTTAGAGGATCCGACAGGGCGTGGCAGCATTTATGGAAGTTCGAGCAACATAGAGTAGATCTGGCTAACGAGTCTCAAGCACTATTAATTGTTGTCTAGTGCTGATGACCTGTCCATGTCACCTACCTGTTAAGTCAACAGTCCACTTTGTTTATGACTGTCACGACTATTGCCCCGTCGGTACCATGTCATTACACAGTTATAGCCATGTTGTTGCACATTCAAGTTTTCAACACGGTGAACTGTCAACAAGCATTGTCCAATCAAGGCTAGCAGCATGCCTATTTTTATCAACAATCAAGTCAAGTTAGTTATGTTTTTTTTTTAATCAAACAATTAAGTCAAGTTGGTGTCATGCATGTCCTCAGTTTCCATTGCCACATCGATTCATAGGATAGCCGTCATTAAGTTCTATTTGATGGTACCAAGTCAATTTTAATATGACATTTTGGCAACGATATATTGAAATAACTAGGGCTGGCCAGTGGGCCGGGACGGTCCGACCCCATCCCGAGTCCGCCCCGATCCCGCTAAAAAAAATAAAATTAACGAGGGCGGGACTCGAACTCGGGACGGGACGATGTCCCGTCCCGCCAGACCCGAGCCCGCCCCAGGCCCGCTTGACCCTACCCCGCCCCGACCCCGTCCCGAGCCCGACCCCGACCCCGCCCTTTTCCCCCCTTTGCAAAAATGGCCGTTGCACCAACGACCATTTTAGATTATGGTCGTTGGCCAACGACCATTTTAGGCCCCCCTACCCCTTAATATTTATTTTTAACCCATAAGTTATTATATTTACACTTTAACCCAATTTTTCAACTATAAATAACTCATTTTCTCTTCATCTTTCTCACAAATCTTCCTACAATCTCTCTAATTTCTAAATATATCTCTCTACAAGTCTACATTGTTTGCTAAATATTCAATTTTATTTATTCATTTGAGAATTGGGAGTGAAGTTGGCAACTAGCTTGAGGATCTTCCATCGAGCAAAGTTTCAATTTTCAACCTCTCGATTACACGTCGACGTTACGTCGGCGTTTGGTACATTCGTTCCTTCATTAAATTATTATTGTCTGTTTATTTTATTTAGCGCACTTAATTTTATTTTCTTTAATTATTTATTATCATAATTAAAATGGAAGGATTAAAAGGTATGTTTAAGGGTAAGAGTAAGGGTAAGGGTGCTTCTTCTAGTAGGGGCAACCAGGGCAAGGGTACTTCTTCTAGTCATCTTATTCCTACACAGGATGATTTTGCTGATACTCAACATTTTCCTACAATACCATTAGATTTAGACCAGGAGCTATTTTCTAGAACTCAAGAAGACTTTAATTTAGACGATGATCTAGATGATATACCCACTAATGTTGATGACAACACACCCACTAGTGCACCTTCAACTGAAATACCTCATATTCCCCCTAGTATGAGACGAGGTCCAGCAAAACGACCATTAAAATCAGATGCATGGACATTTTTTGATAGGGACGTAGAGAATCAAGTAGCCATATGTAAAATTTGTAAAAATGTTTTAAAATTTAAAACTGGAAAAGGTCACGATGGGACGGGGGGTTTAATTAGACACGTAGTAAGTGCTCATCCAGCTAGGTATGCCCAATACCAAGCTTCAAAACCGGGTGCGCAAACGCCCGCTCCATCGGGACAAGGTTCACATACTGATACTGTCCCGGATCAAGTACAGGGTCAAATTAACCCTATGACGGGGGGAATTGTAGGCTCTAAATACAATAAACATAGAGATAGGGAAGCAATATCAAAATTAGTTGTTGTGGAGGGTTTGCCCTTTTCATTTCCTTCATCTCCCGGTTTTATTCATTACATTAGATATATATTAAATCCTGCTTTTAACGATTTTCCTAGATCAACTGTTAAGAGAGATGTATTTAAATTCGCGCATGAATATCAACAATATTTACGTTTTTCATTATATCATTTTAATGGCAAAGTATCTATCACGTCTGATATAGGTCGTAGTACTAACGACCATGATTATTTAACTGTAACTTGTCATTGGATAGATTATAAATGATCTATGCAACGTATTTTAGCGTATAGATATATAGATGATAGGCACACTGGTACTTTTATTGCAGAAAATATTTATCAAGTGTGCGATTATTACGGAATTACCGATAAAATTATGACTATTACATTAGATAACGCTTCTAATAACAATTACGCAATTACAATTTTAAAAAATAGTTTAACTCCATCTTTTCCAGACCATTTTCATATAAAATGCGCGTGCCATATATATAACTTAATTGTAAAGGATGATTTATCACTTTTTGAAGACATTCTTAGTAAAATACAATTTGCTATAAACTTTATTTTTAAAAGTAATAAAGTACAACGTAGAAAAGAATATAAAATAATTTGTCACGATTGTGGACTACCTTATAGAAAAATTCCACAAGAAGTATCCACTAGGTGGAATTCTTTATACGAACAACTACTTGTTGCTTATGACTATAAATTACCTATAACTTTATTTTTTAACTCTCATAATAAAAAGCCAGCTGATATGATTTTAGATAGTGATTGTGAAAAAATTTCCGAACTTATTGTATTTTTAGAGAAATTTTTTCAAGCAACAAAAGAATTTTCCGGTATATATTATCCTACTATTTCAACTATGTTATTTTATATAACTCTAATAATTTTATTACTTAGTGAATATATGGAAAACCCAGCTTATAAGGCAACTATTAAAAAAATGTTTCTCAAAATAAAAAAATATTTTATTCTTATTCCCTCTATTTTTATTATTGGTTCCAGTATTAAATCCTACTATTTGAATAGACGCTACTAACTCACTAATTGAAACTATTTAGGATTGTATAGAAGTACTACCACCTCCAAGTCCCAAAAATCTAAATCACCCACCCCCTATTGAACAAACTAAAGAAGAAGTGTTGTCCAACAGAGAACACCAATGCAAAAATATATATAGATTTTATCAACAAGAAAATGCTAGTAACTTACCTGGCTTCCATACCATCTTCTTCATCTTCAACACAACCTCACAAAAGAC
Source organism: Anisodus acutangulus (assembly GCA_029783415.1). Taxonomy (NCBI): domain Eukaryota; kingdom Viridiplantae; phylum Streptophyta; class Magnoliopsida; order Solanales; family Solanaceae; genus Anisodus; species Anisodus acutangulus. The sequence goes on along the minus strand of CM056491.1, from coordinate 39,710,095 downwards.
ATGCTATTTCTGCGCTAGTATTGAAAGCCTCGAAATAGAATGTGCGGCCGCATTCTCTACTACTAACCAAATTAGCGAAGTTGGATATTTTTGTTTTGCAGGGTTCTGCATCAGTATCAAGAAGTTATCAATGAAGATGGACATGAAGACTTCTTTGAAATCTTGGAGGGAATGAGAAGACCTTTCCGACACTTTCATTGATGGCTCGAGATGTTTTGAACATTCAAGCGTCGTCAAGCTGCGTCGAAGCATTTTTCTGCAGCAGATATCAAATAGGAGACCACAGACACTCATTAGCCGGAGACAGCTTTGGAAATTGCGTGATTATTCAGAGATTGGATACGAGCGGAGCGGAGAAGGTGCGGTCAACCGGAGATCAACGAAGAAGATGATGAAAACTACAACGAAATCTTAACCGAAGGTAGTGGAAGCGACGTGGATCAATTTGACCAACAAATACTAATTCCAACCGAAGAACCACATGAAATCATCAAGCAATTAGAACATGTTTTTTTGAGAATATAATTTTTTAAATTGTATTTTTATTATGTAATTTGCAACTTTTGGACAACACCACAAAGTTGCAATTTAGATTTTAGACAATTGTATTTGTATTACAAAAAAATCATATGTCTATTAAATAATATAAGAGTCACAAAACAAATTTGGGATGTTTTTATTACACTATCTTGTTTTGTTTATTGAGTTTTTTTTATACATATGTTATTTAAAAAAAAACCCGCCAGACTCGCCTCGAGCCCGACTCCCACCCGAGCCCGCCGACCCGAGCGATACCGACTGGATCGGGATCGGGACGGGACTTGCTCCAGTCCCGCCAGACCCGACCCCGCCAGAACCCGCCGACCCCGACCCCTTCTCCCGTCCCGCCCCGACCCCGACCCCGCCAGACCCGGCCCGCCAGACCCGAGCCCGGCCCACTGGCCACTCTTAGAAATAACTACTTCTTTAACAGTATTACAGTAACTTTCTCCAGATACTCTGCTCAGCTTTCCAGTTCCGATTACAAAATAAAATTGCTTCACCACCTTAAAATTGGGAGTACACATTGAAAGACAAGAGAACTAATGCAACTATATGTTGGAATGTCTTTAAATTTTATTCTCTAAGTCATAATTGTACAAAATAATATAGACAATAATCTTAATGAATTTTTCACAAATCACAATTAATATTTCCAATAATCAGGAAAACATTGCTATTTCATAATCCTTTTATAAGAAGGCTCTCATCGTCAGTCTATTCAATAAGAGTTGTCTCTCTTCTTTTGTCTATTCACAAACAAAAACTTCAAAAGTAGAGAAGGAAAACATTCACAAATTACCTTACTCTATGCAGCAAGCATGGGCACAGGCATTTTTCAATTTTTTAGGGTTGAGGAGGGCAAAGAAAACTGCACCACAAGCCGGGGCACATTCATTGATTAAAACCAATTTAGGAAAAGACTTGTTATTCAAATAAAAGGGAAATAACGAAAAAGAAAGAAGAATGCAGAAGTTTCTTTCAAATTTTAGATCAAACTTTTTTTTGTTGTTGTTAAATTTTAGATCAAACTTAGCAACTTGTTTTGAAGAATAGAAAAAGAAGAGAAACTCATTCACATATCCTTGGTATTTGATGTATTATCTTCTTGCTGAAACCCAAATTTATCCCCAATTTCAAGATTTTCCATTTCATACCTATCTCTAAAAATTAGTACTTGAAGTTTCCCACTAAATACAACATCTCTATTTTTTTTTTAAATAAGGCCTCTCCCTCCAACATCTCTATTGACAATTTAACACTAATGAATCCATTTATCCTGCCTCCAAATCTCAGGTGGTTATAATGGTCACTGGAATATGCAATAAACTAATCACCGCTATGCGCATTCCCATGTTAAGAAAGAAGCCTACTCCAATATTGGTTTTATAGCACGGAACTTGAAATGCTAAATTTAAAAGCATCAGTCAATCAGACCTATCCCCTGAAAGAACATCAGTCAGCTCATGAGCTAACATAATAGGTGAATCCATTTCCAACATTATGTGTTACCCATATTAATTTACTTCCCACCAACAGTGACAAAAAATTCAGCAGGCTCAGTACTCCATCTGTCTCAATTAACATGACACCTTTTCTATTTTAAGACAATCCAAAACCAGCAAGGGTGGCTCAATTGGTTGAGCTTGGGGCTTCCATAATGGAGGTCTCAGCATCGAAACCCCTTGCCTACGACAGCAGGGGATTTGCTTTCTAGGTCGAGCTCGTCGCACGGGGCTTACCTAATATGGGTTACCTCTCATGTATGGTTTGCGGGCTATTGCACAGAGTGGGTTTACCCTGTGCGCACGGTAGCAGCTGGGGTTCCCTAGTCATCAACTTTTTTTTAAGACAATCCAAAATGCTTAACATTGTTCCAATATTCTATACAACTTTTAAGAATGAAATTTCGCATCTGTTCAAAGTTTAATCATCGATATCCTGGTTTATCCATCAAACTAACTTTTAAACCATTACTTTAATATTTTTCTCAGCTACCACAAACACAATCTGTGAGTGAGTGAGTCAAATTGACATATAAACCTCTGTGTCCACGTCATACACCATAAGGAAGTAACAACTTAATCTTCAAACACAACAAAAAATCTCACAGAAACAAGGCTCAGCTCATGTGACTGAAGAGAATTGCAGAAATATACAGAAGCAAGAAACACTAGGAACCCTAAAGAAACTGCACATGATAAAGAACAAGAGAGCAAGATGACCACAATAATCGAAAATCAATCTCTCATATGTTTGGTAAAGCTAGAGTTTTGAAGATATTGGAGCTTTGCATGGCAGATAGTGATATAGGATCTTTTCAGCAAAAGCATGATTTTTGCCTCCAAGAACGAACTGCTTAATGGGTAGAAGTTAACAAAAAGAGAAACCTTGTGGCCAAAACAAGGCTGGCATGCGAACAAGGCTGATTATGAATCACGCCTAGATACTAAAATATCTCTAACTCTTATCTTCCTTGGCAACACCTTGTAAAATGTACATGTACGTTTTGCCTATATCTACGATGAGGCTTGCAAAATCTTCAGAAGAACATTTACAAGGAATAGTTCCCAATCTCTTTAAATCCCAACAGAAGCACTTACTCAAACTAACTTTGTTACTTCTCCCATCAGGTTCGTAAGCAAATTGAAGAGTAGCCTAGCAGGAAATCTCTTGGAAGGTAGATCCACGTCTTTTCCAACTGAAACAGTCCTCTTATAGCCGAACACAAGCAACTTTTTTATCCCTATAACCTCCCCAATACATGTTGTAAATGTTCATATAGGAAGCAATGTTATCAAAGGCAAAAAACAAAAAAATGGGGCACTAAGTTAAAAGTGCAAATAAAAGCAATGGTTTGATGAACCGCTAATTTGAATATATATGCAATTAAAGAGCAATAACTACAAACACAGAAAACAATTATACAGACAAAGAAAGTAAAAGAGTACTATTAAGTGAAGTAATTATCGTTTAGTGATGCCCTCTTCAAGACAGATCCATGCATGATTAGATGCATCCTCAGCATCAATCTGAACTAAAATGCTGCCTAAGCGGGGAGGGAGCGGCCTATTTTCCATCTAGTTTCAGGTCTTAAGTGTGATGTTACGCAAGCCTTTGACAATACTGATCTGAAGTCAACTCCTGGGTCTGTTCCAATAAAGGGGTGTGTTCACATATATCCGTCTAGACATAAGTAGTTTTAAACCAACTACATCACATCAGATATTCAGATTCCAAAAATGATGAAAATGCATCAGAAATCACTCCTTTCCAATCGAAACTCAGACTAACCCATGTTTATGCTCTTGAGCCATCATCTTATGTTAGTATTACAAACAAAGGTATAGGAAAAAGGTGACATTTTTTTATATCCCGCAATTGAAACTACTCTCAACTCCTACCTTTTAACTATCCTTTCTTTGTATATATATATATATATCACTGGACTAAGAAAGTTTAAGTTTTTTCCAAAAAAGTCAGCTATTTGAACTCACTGTTAGTAAAATAAAATTCCAATTCTCACATCAATAACCCAATCCAATCAATATGAATCAAACTAATTGGGGTTCATTCCAATACTATGCCATTAAAAATTGGAACTAGGAAATAGAACTTCAAGAGTGCGAATAGATTTCTAATGGGACAATAAATCTCGTTTCATCTTACACTTATTCCTTCGTTTACCAACGTGGAATACTTTGTCATTCGGCCAATAACCGTCCATCATTCTATGTCTCAAACGTATTACATACGTACCAATATCTCTTTTACTAATGAAATTTGCGATACTTGGCACTACGTGTGCACGTATGTGGAAACAACGTTTCTGACGTGCGGAGCCCCAATTATTTAAATCATAAATAATGGAATATACTTAATTCCACATTAGTAAATTTCCAACAAGAGCAAACGACTTTAGACCGATCTTAGTAGGTACACTGTGTTCTCACCATGTTTGCATCTATTTTATAGAAACATGTATCTCTTTTGGAGTTTCTTTTATCAACTCCTGACAAACGTTTGCCGTTAATTTAAGTTCATTGTTTTAAGTGTGTGATTTTATTATGTGTCTTGTGTGACTTTGAGTTTTTGTGCTTAATTTTAGTTGAAATTAGTCCATAAATTTTGTTAATGTCATAATTTATGTTCCTTAGGATTTGTGACCTCACCCAAAAAATTGAGTGTGACTAAAATTTTGATTTTTGCCCCTCTTGTTTTTTTCTCCCTTTTTAGGATACAGATTCTCACAAAATAGCAAACGACTTTTGATGAATTTTAATATGCACATTGTGTTCTCACCGTTGTCTGCATCTATTTCTTTTTTTATGTAATATTTATCATTTTTAGAGTTTCTTTTATATGTTGTCGGCATACGTTTACCGTTAATTTAATTTCATTAGTTTAAGTGTTAAAATAATTTTATCATTAACTTAATTGTGTGATTTTACTCTGTTTTTAGTGTGTCTTTGAGTTTTTATCCTTAATTTTGTTGAAATTGATTCATATTTTTTTAGTTGCTATAATTTATACTCAAAACAATGAGGGCGAGACTAAAAATCTGGGTTTTCTCTCTTTTTTTTCTTCCTTTTGTAGGATACATCAATACTATCTTGAAAATTGGGGAAAAGAAAGACAATGAAGATTTTCTCCCACAATCTTGATTTGTTTGAACATATATCATAAGATAATGTATGTTGAATTTTATTTCGAAAATTTTGAGAGGTCAATTGTTATTGTTTGCTTTTATTTTTTTTTATGTTTTCAGTTCTTTATGTAATTGCTAATAGGGATTTGAAAAAATATTAGTAGGATATATAGGTGAATTTGTATAGGTGAGAAAAATTAAATAGAATAAGCGTACGTGCGTCCCATACGTGTAAAACAAAACGAGCACTTTTAAAGATTTATAGGTGAATTTATATTTGTAACCAGTAGAGATCATGCTATCTTTTTTTAATGCGATTTAATAGTTCAATTCAATCAAAACTTTATTATGTCATGAATTTATATTGCACATAGTAAACTTTAAAAAGATACAATACAAATGAATCCTTGATCAAATGATTAAAATATGAAGGAAAAACTAAATAATAAAACGTCAATTATCACTAAGTATTTGTTGTCAGATGAGATACATGACCAAGCCTTGGTCAGGCTAAAGCGCGTACACTAAAAATTAGTAGAAAATAAAGAGGCAGACATATATGTGTACATTGCCAATATATATTGCCTAACTTATTTTATGTATATTAAGCATAGACTAATTAATGGTTGAAGTCAACATTCATCATTTTAAAAAGGGCAAATGGGTAGATGTACCTCTCAACTTTGCGATATAGAGCAGATATACTCCTTATTAAAAAGTGGTGCATATATACCCTGCCGTTAACAAATGATGCAAAAAAAACCTGTCATTATACAAATGGTGCACATATACCCTTCTCTAACAGAAAATTTAAAATAAATCATTCAGCTAATTTTTGAATTAAAAGAAATGTCACGAGGCTTTAAAAAATAAGTCTACTTATTTTTAAAAATTCACATATTAATTTTTTTTCTGATAGGTTGACTCTGGTAGTTTTAAAAAAAATATCTCTGTGCCTTTAAAAAAATGAATGAATTTACTCATTTTTTTTAAACGAATCAGACCCAACCCATCAGAAGAAAAATTGCCACACGTATTTTAAAAAATAAGCCTACTAAAAAAATGAGTTGGCTTTTTCCTTTAAAGACACCTGACATTTTTTAGATAAACAAGAAGCTAAATAATTTTTACAAAATATTTCGTCAGTCAAAAGTGTATATTTTTACCATTTGTGTAACAATAGACGTATATATGCATGCACCATTTTTTTTAAGGAAGAATATATCTGATCTGTATTACAAAGTTAAGGATATATCTGCACCTTTTTCTCTTTCAAAAATTGCAATCAAATTTAAGATGCACGGATATATCTGCACATAGGGATGGCAACTGATCGGATCTGGACAGGATCCTACTGAATCCAGATCCAGATCCGTTTTTCATACCTGAATCCAGATCCGTCGGGTCCATAAAAATCAGATTCAAATTCGGATCCACCGGGTTCACGGATCGGATCGGATCTGGATCCACATGTAAAAAAATTTGCCTTGCTAAGAATTTTTTTTTGAACTGACAAATGATTTTTACTTAGCTAACAGTTTACTGTGTTTCAATTTTGAAATGTTCATATGAGATATTTTGTTCGTTGTCTCGTTTTGATTGTGAGCTATATTAATTGAAAATGTTGGACAATGACAATAGTTGTGAAAAATGCTGACTAGTATTTCCACAATGCAGAACTTCCATGTGCTTGAAATCTTTACAAATGAAGCGAATATAATTTTAACTACTTGTCTATGGAGATGTTAGTCATTCACTAATATAACATTGATTTTATTATCGAAGTTACCTCTTTATTTTTTGGTTTTTGAGTTAACGCGGGAATAAATTAAACTTGTTTTGAGAATTAAACTTGCAAGGATGTGCTTAGCAATTTTAAGAAAATACTTATAAAATTACATTATAGGTTATGAATATATTTAATAAAAATCGGATCTGGTCCGGATACGGATCTCAAATACAAGATCCAGATCCAGATCCGATCAGTCAGAAATGGATCCGGGTCCGATCCGGATCCGTCGGGTCCAAATTTTGAAGATCCATATCCTATAAAATGGATCTGAATCCTGACCGGGTCCAGTATCCACTGCCATCTCTATCTGCACCTTTTCTCTTTCAAAAATTTAGGTCAAGTTGTCGGATACCACCCGACCGAGCCCGCCCCGAGCTCCGCCGGCCCCGCCCGACTCTCGCCAAAAAAAAAAAAAAAAATTACGGCGATCAACTCGGGATTCGGACGATGTCTGGCCTCATGAGACCCTTAGCCCGCCCCAGTTCGCGAGACTCGAGCTCCCGCCTCCCGCCTCGACTCTCGACCCCGAGCCTTCCGCTTTTTTATAAAATGGTCGCACCAACGACTATTTTAGATTATGGCCGTTGCCAACGCCATTTTAGCCCCTCCCCAACCCCCTACCCCTTAATATTTATTTTTAACCCATAAGTTATTATATTTACACTTTAACCCAATTTTTCAACTATAAATAACTCATTTCTCTTCATCTTTCTCACAAATCTTCCTACAATCTCTCTAATTTCTCAATATATCTCTACAAGTCTACATTGTTTGCTAAATATTCAATTTTATTTATTCATTTGGGAATTGGTAGAAGTTGGCAACTAGCTTGAGGATCTTCCATCGAGCAAAGTTTCAATTTTCAACCTTCGACACACGACGTTGCTACGCGCTGGGTACATTCTGCTCTTCATTAAATTATTATTGTCTGCTTATTTAGTTTAGATCACTTAATTTTATTGTCTTTAATTATTTATTTAATTATTTATTATCATAATTAAATGGAAGGATTAAAAGGTATGTTTAAGGGTAGGTAAGTGGTGCTTCTTCTAGTAGGGCAACCAGTGGCAGACTTCTTCTAGTCATCTTATTCCTACACAGATGATTTTGTTGATACTCAACATTTTCCTACAATACCATTAGATTTAGACCAGAGCTATTTTCGAACTCAAGAAGACTTTAATTTAGACGATGATCTAGATGATATACCCACTAATGTTGATGACAACACACCCACTAGTGCACCTTCAACCTCAAATACCTCCTATTCCCCTAGTATGAGATTTCCGAGGTCCAAGAAAACGACCATTAAAATCGATGCATGGACATTTTGATAGGGACGTAGAGAATCAAGTAGCCATATGTAAAATTTGTAAAAATGTTTTAAAATTTAAAACTGAAAAGGTCATTGTGGGACGGGTTTAATTAGACACGTAGTAAGTGCTCATCCAGCCTAGGTATGCCCAATACCAAAGCTTCAAAACCGGTGCGAAACGCCCGCCTCCATCGTAGACAAGGTTCACATACTAATATTGTTCCGACCAAGTACAAGGTCAAATTAACCCTTACGACGGGAATTGTAGGCCCTAAATACAATAAACATAGTAGATAGGGAAGCAATATGAAAATTAGTTGTCAGGAGGGTTTGCCTTTTCATTTCCTTCATCTCCCGTTTTATTCATTACATTAGAGATATATATAATCCTCGCTTTAACGGTTTTCCTAGATCAACCGTTAAGAGATGTATTTAAATTCGCAAGCATGAATATCAACAATATTTACGCTTTTCATTATATCATTTTAATGGCAAAGTATCTATCACGTTCGATATAGGTCGAGTACTAACCCTATGATTATTTAATCAGAATCTTGTCATTGGATAGATTATAAATGGTCTATGCAAAACGTATTTTAGCGATAAATATATAGATGATAGTTAGCACATCGTACTTTATTGCAGTAAAATATTTATCGCAAGTGTACGATTATTACGGAATTACCGATAACATTATGACTATTACATTAGATAACGCTTCTAATAACAATTACGCAATTACAATTTTAAAAATGGTTTAACTCCGCTCTTTCCGCATCATTTTCATATAAAATGTGTGCACATATATATATAACTTAATTGTAAAGGATGGTCTATCACTTTTTGAAGACATTCTTAGTAAAATACAATTTGCTATAAACTTTATTTTTAAAAGTAATAAAGTACAACGTAGAAAAGAATATAAAAAATTTGTCATGATTGTGGACTACCTTAGAAAATTCACAAGAAGTATCCACTAGGTGGAATTCTTTATACGTAGCAACTACTTGTTGCTTATGACTATAAATTACCTATAACTTTATTTTTTAACTCTCATAATAAAAAGCCAAATGATATGATTTTAGATAGTGATTGGGGAAAAATTTCTAACTTATTGTATTTTTAGAGAATTTTTTTCAGCAACAAAAGAATTTTCCTAAAGATATATTATCCTACTATTTCAACTATGTTATTTTATATAACTCTAATATTTTTATTACTTAGTGAATATATGGAAAAACCAGCTATAAGGCAAATTTTATTAAAAATGTTTTCAAAATAAAAAAATATTTTATTCCTATTCCCTCTATTTATATTATTGGTTCAGATAAACTTACTATTAAAATAGACGGTAATTAAATCACTAATTGAAACTATTTACGATTGTATAGAAGTACTACCACCTCCAAGTCCCAAAATCTAAATCACCCACCACCTATTGAATAAACTAAAGAAGAAGTATTGTCTAGCGAGAACACCAATGCAAAATATATATAGATTTTATCAACAAGAAAATGCTAGTAACTTACCACCTTCCATACCATCTTCTTCATCTTCAATACAACCTCACAAAGACATGTCCGCTTCGCGCTAGTATTGAAAGCCCCGTAAATAGAATGCTGGTCGCATTCACTACTAACCAAATTAGCGAAGTTGGATATTTTGTTTTGCAGGTTCTCAGACGTATCAAGAAGTTATCAAATGAAGATGGACATGAAGACTTCAAATACTCGAGGGAATGAGAAGACCTTTCCGACACTTTCAATGATGGCTCGAGATGTTTTGAACATTCAAGCGCCATCAATCAAGCAGGCCCTGAAAGAGCTTTTTCTACGTGCGATATCAAATAGGAGACCACGACACTCATTAGCCGGAGACAAATTTGGAAATTGCGATTATTCGTGAGATTGATACGAGCTGAGCGAGAAGGTGCGGTCAACCTGAGATCAACGAAGAAGATGATGAAACTACAACGAAATCTTAACCAAGGTAAGTGGAAATGACTGGATCAATTTGACCAACAAATACCAATTCCAACCGAAGAACCACATGAAATCATCAAGCAATTAGAACAGTTTTTTTGAGAATGTAATTTTTTAATTGTAATTTTATTATGTAATTTGTAACTTTTGGACAACACCACAAAGTTGCAATTTAGATTTTAGACAATTGTATTTGTATTACAAAAAATCATATGTCTATTAAATAATATAAGAGGCACAAAACAAAATTTTTGGATGTTTTTATTACACTATCTTGTTTTGTTTATTGAGTTTTTTTATACATATGTTATTTTAAAAAAAAAAATGAAAACCCGCCAGATTCCGACTTGAGCCCGACTCTCACCTGAGCCCGCCTGACCGAGCCCGACGGATCGGGATCGGGATCGGGACTTGCTCCAGTCCCGCTGCATTCGACCCGCTGTGCAGCCGCTGCATCTGACCCCGCCTCTTCTCCCGTCTCCCGCCCACCCCGACCCCGCCAGACTGAGCCCTACGACCGCCACTCCTACAAAAATTGCAATCAAATTTAAGATGCACTAATGCAAATTTCCGACAACAAAATTATGAAAAAAAATTGAGACGACACATGTTAGGGTTAAATAAGATTCACATTTTATTATATTATTATCACATATCATAACTAAGTTTTTCTTCAACAGAATTAGCTTAATTAAGTTGTACATAATATAATGTATCATAACGAAATGAAACTATGCATATGTCTCACATTTCCCCCTCTTCCCCTCCCCCAACCCCAAATCTTTAATGAGCAAGCACGACAACAGAAAAGAAATTAAAAGGAGAGCAATCTACTTGGAGATGGAGTCAACTTATTTTTCAAATGAAATCAGCTTTGTACGTAGATGAAGGTTGATAGTAATATTATAAGAGTTTTTTTTTTTTTTTGCAATAAACTATAAATATAACCATAACCAACAAAATGAATGCAAACTAAACTAAAGAGCAACCAGTCCTCAGTCACCTAGAATAGGTACCAAAGAGTCCAGGCCTCAAGCACCTAATTACATAAGCTTTCTATAAAAGCAGTACATTGCGTAGTTACTTTTGAATTTTGATCCTCTGAAAATGTTTATGAAAGTATGTAGGTTCTAGAGACAATTATCATTAGAGATAAATGTACTTGAACATATTCGTATTATTAATAAGATTAATATTTATGGCATTTGCAATTATTGAATTATTATTTGATTGTTTGTAATTATTCATTAATGAGCATCCCTTGAGCTTACGTTGTCATTAATAGAGTGAGATATTGATGATAGAGCGTAACTCTAAAACAACATCGACTAATGATTATCGAGAATGGGATATCGATGATATGTTATAAGTCGACATGTGGTCTGCATCACATTCTTAGAGAATGTAGTATGTCTCACCTGCTACTAGTAATGGTTACTAGTGATGGACACATGAATACTTTTGAAAAGTATTGGTATACCATATTGATAAACTATTTGTTAGACATGTCTAGAGTGTTATCAGCATGGGATATAAAAGTCCTTTGACTTGAGGCCAATACGCACCTTGTTTACAGAGTCATGTACCTTGACCCTGTCCTAAGCTTAAACTCCTTATAGGATAAGACACGGCTTGTGTTGGGTACATTATGATGTAAATTAAGGTGGTAATTGAGCCAAGAATAGGATTCATTCCTCGATTGGATATTCGAGAGAACACTCAACTTCTCAGTGATATTAGGTCGACCAAGTCATTGGCCAATGCAAGAGACATATTTAGAATATGGTCTAGTTGTCGACTAATATGGATGAGATAAAGTGATCAAGCCATTTGGATAGACACATGACAAATCATAAGCTTGATCGAGTGTGTCGCGAATGAAAGGAATTTATCATCTCACATAAAGGTTATGTTTGCTGGATTCATGTAAACGTACTTCATATATTGAGTTCGTCATACGACGCAGTCTAGGAGTTCCGTACGGACCTTAATTGGATTAGTGTCGATATGTGAAGGCCTATAGGGTCACACTATGTCGATTATCTTTTCGGTCTAAGGGCGTATTGAGAGAATATTAAATATTCGATTTGGAACCGAGATATTTAAATTGATAATAACTATGGGATAATTTCTATTAGATGAAAATTATTTAATTAAATCAAAATTGGATTTTGGATTTAATGTGCTGAATATATATATATATATATTAAATGAAAACGGAAACAGATTTTTACGTAGGGCGCCGCGGCGCCGACCCGGCAGTGAGCCCAGTCGGACTGGCCCATTGCACCTCGGGTTTTGGGTCAGGCTTAAGCCTAACCCTAAAATGTTTTCTAACCTAATTATAACTATAAATACAACACTAAACCATTGTTATAACACGCCAATTCATAAACAATTCTAGACTTAGAGTCTATGATAAAACTCTCTCAAACCTCTGCCGAGATTTCCTGGCTTTCTTGACAGAGGAATACACCATAGCATAGTGCTTACAGTCGAAGGGACAGTCGCGTGTAATCCCTAAGTGAAGACTCCAGATAATACAACATGTAAGTGTTCATGTTTTATGTTACAGGTTTTTTATTGTCATATAACCATACCAGAAGAAATTGTTGGGGTAAGTAGAATAATATTTTAAACTTCCGTTGTGCCTACTTATATGTTTTGAACCCAACAAAACCCTACAGTTTATTCTCTCTATGACTATGAACTTTATTTGCTGCAAAACAAAATCTGGCTGTACATTCTGCTTCCTGAGAATTTTTCCATTCCTGACTTGCCATATATGGTAGAGCATGGCACCATAGCTTGCTGCCACTACTTCCCTTCTGAACTTCTTCCAGTGCTTCAGTTTTTATCTGCATAAAGTTGTTTTAACATCAGCTTGTGGTATTGAATGTCAAGCCATGAACAAATGCCACGCCATAACTCTTTTGTCCACACACAATCCACAAACAAATGCTCATAGTCCTCAGACCTGTGGATGTCACACAACACACAAACATCATCCTCACATTCAATCCCCATTTTGATCAGTCTAGCTTTTGTAAGGGGTTATTTGTTTACATGCTAGTTATGTGAGGATTGTTTCAGAAAATATTTATGCGGTGATTATTTTCTTTAATTCCTTCAACCAAACATAATATTATCGCATGCAGTCATATTGGATTATTACTTTTCTATGGTTCCACCCAAGCAACCCTTATGTAAAAGTTCATAGCACTCTCTAACTCTTATCTCTGGATGTTTTACCTACATTAATTAATTCGAAGAACGAAGTAGCATGTTCAATTTCTTAAATGAAAGATGGAATCCGAGTGATGTATTAAATACTTTTCAAGAAATTCTGATCAACAACACTTTGAATCGTTCTTGGTGAATGACGACTTTCTTGAATTCTTCTTCTTGCAAGTTAAGATACTTTTGGAAAAGATTATGTAAATATTTGTTTTTACTACATATGAAGATGTGTTCAAAGAGAATTAGTATGTGATTCCTTTACATAGGCGTAGGTTTGAGATTTGTAATAACGTTACCTCCAAAGTAGCTTACTGAATTCTTGTTTTGCTATCACATGGATATAACCTCATGTTAGAAGGCCAAACTTGGTGTTTTAGTCCAAATATAATAGGATTTGAATTGAGTTAGGTAATATTTACCTAATAATTGATTCATAATACAATATTTGCTCTTTATATAGGAGCAACTCTTTATGAATAGTTTATGTATCATGAACGACATACTTTAATCAATTATAATGATCTTGATAGTAATTCATAATTAAAAAAATATTTTTGATCGTTTCAGAAAAAATGAAACAAAAGATCGATCTCGGGTATCTCTGAAGTACGAAGGGTTTATATATGGATATAGATTCAATAAGTTTGATATTTATAATGTTTAAGGGTGTGTTTGGTATGACGGAAAATGTTTTTCAAGAAAATACTTTCTCGGAAAATATGTGATTTTCTTGCTCATTTTCTTATGTTTGGTACGCAAGTTGAAAATGTCATTTTAAGAGCATTTACATATATGCAGAGCTAACACTATGAGATTTTTTTAATTTGGAGTGCAACTTCTAATGGTGAAGACAATAGGATTAGATGGGGTAAGCGAGGGGGTCCGGGGAGGATGGTAAGAATAAAATTCTCATTTTTTATAAAAAAATTATAAAATCAAAATAAAATGTATGCAATAAAAAATTTGGAGAGCTGGGGGGTAGGGGAAGGGAGGGGTGGTGGTGGAGGGGGTGGGGGCAAAGGAGCGGGGGGGGGGTAAGAATTTTTTTATTTTCTATAATTTGGTAAAAATAAAATAAAATATATGTATTAGAAAATTCGAGGGAGATGGGGCGAGGTGGTGGGGTAAGATGGGGTGGAGGGTAAGGAAAAAAATTTATTTTTATAAAAGTAAAATAAAATATATAAATTAGAAAATTCAGGGTAGGGGTGGAGGGTGGTGACAGAGGTGGAGCCAGAATTTGAAGTTTGTGGGTTCGGAATTCTAATTCGCTAAAGTTACTGAGTTCTAAATTAACAATTTTTACACATTAATTAATTTTTTCATGACAAATACAGAGTTTGAAACAAAGTTACTGGATTCGGCCGAACCCGTAAGTCGTATGCTAGCTCCGCCATTGAGTGTGGGGTGGGTGGTAAGTGAATGGTGGAGTGGGTGGTTAGGTGGGGTGAGGGCAGGGTGAATTTGGAATGCGTTGATGTATTTTTATTGAATTCAAAAAAAAAAATTTATCAAAGACTTAAGGAAAACGCTTTCTCCTATTTCAAGAAAAAAAAAATTCCAACACATTTAGTGCAACTAAATAATAAGAGAAAATAAGAAAATATTTTCTGAATAACATTTTCCGTCATACCAAACACACCCTAAATGATTAATATTTTTCTAACGGAACACTATATGTCTGAATCTGAAATAATGTACTTGTATGTTATCGGAATGCCAAGGCAACTATCAATTTAGAACGGGAAGTAACGTCTTAAAAGTTAAAACTACCATATTATTTCTAAAGCCAGGTTTACTTACAATTACAAATAAGGGGAACAACATAAATATATCTCTCTCAACTTTGTGATATAGAGCAGATATATCCATCATTAAAAAAGTGGTGCAAATATACATCTGTCGTTACACAAATAGTGAAAATATACTTTTTTGCTAGCAGAATATTTTTAAAAAATCATTTAGCTTATTTTATAATTAAAAAAATATCACGCGGCTTTAAAAAAAAGACTACTCAATTTTTTTAGTAGACTTATTTTTTTAAGCCACTTGGTAATTTTTATAGGTAGACTTATTTTCTTAAAATCCACAGAGATAGTTTTTAAAAGAATCATACCCGACCCACCATAAAAATTTTATCACGTAGATTTAAAAACTAATTCTACAAAAAAAAATTAGGTAGACTTATTTTCTTAAAGCCTAAAAAAATATTATCAGCGAAAATGATATATTTGCACCATTTGTGTACTGACTGTAGAATAATGTGAATCTCCTTGAGTGAAGTCCTTTCATTAATACAATATATATAGTGTGTACAATTGTAATTCTAATGGAATAAGGATCTCTACATTACATAATTACACTAAAATATTAATTACAAAATATTGCAGAATATACGGTGAATATATGAAAATATATTCACTATCACACCCCCTCAGTCAGAGCGGAAGAAGGCCGGATGCTGAGACTGGGTCTGAAGTCAAGGAACAGTTGCTGAGGAAGCCCCTTAGTGAAGATATATGTGTACTGATATAAAGAAGGAACATGTAACACCCTAACGTGACCCATTGCAACCTTCTCGCGAACAAAGTGAATATCAATCTCAATATGTTTGATTCGTTGATGCTGAACCAGGTTATGAGATAAGTAGACAACAGATATGCTATCACAGTAAACCACAGATATGCTATCACAGTAAACCAAAGATGTCTTACGTAAGGAACAATGAAGCTCGAGAAGGAGATTTTGGAGTCTACAGAGCTCTGCAACAACATTCGCAACACCTCGATATTATGATTCTACACTTGAACGGGAAAGTGTGGCTTGCCTCATGGCAGACCACGAAATAATATTATCCCCCAAAAATACACAATAGCCGGACGAAGAGCAACGGGTGTCCGAACAACATGCTCAATCGGCGTCTGTGTAAGAGAGCAACCTAGTCGGTACGGAGGGATATAGATGTAGTCCATAGTCAAGAGTGCCCTTAACGTACCGAATGATACGCTTAAGAGCTGTAAAGTAAGGCTCCCTAGGATCGTGCATGAACAAGCGCACCTGCTGAACAAGATATGCAATATCGGGCCGAGTGAAAGTGAGATACTGAAGAGCACATACGAGACTCCTATAAAGAGAGGGATCGCTGATCGGATCCTCATCATCTGCACTGAGTTTTGACTTTGAGTCGACATGAGTAGGCATGATCTTGTAGTTTGCCATTTTAGCCCGATAGACAATCTTATCTACATACTTACGCTAACATAATAACATGGCATGTATGGATCTGGTCACTGATATCCCCAAAAAATAACTCAACTTACCCAAATATGTCACAGCAAATTCGGACTTGAGCAGGGCAATGATCTCGTGTTTCAGTGTATCAGAAGAAACTGTCAGAAAATTATCATCCATATATATAAGAAGATAAGCTGTGTCAGTACCTAGATGAAGAATAAAAAGTGAATGATCACTCTTGCTGCACACGAACCTGATCTGTATGATGTATGTAGCAAACCTATCATACCAAGCCCTGGGGCTTGTTTCAAACCATATAGTGACTTACGAAGATGGCAGGCATACTGAGGAACGTCTGGAGGCACAAATCCAGGTTGTTGATGCATATAAACGGATTCTTTCAAATCCCCAAGTAAGAAAGCATTTTTTACATCAAGCTGGTGAATATGTCAATTTTTCCCCATACTTATGCTCAACACTGTGCTAAAGGTGGTTGGTTTGACCATCGAACTAAAAGTCTCACCACAATCAACTCCCTCCTGCTAACCAGTACCATTAGCCACAAGTCTTGCCTTATGGCGTTCAAGCTCATCATTATCTCTGAATTTGTGACGATAGAGCCACATACAACGAATCATATTCACCCCCTCTAGTTTTTGGACAAGATCCCAAGTGTGCTGATTGGTTAACGCAATTAACTCCTTACGTACGGCCGCATTCCAATTTGGGTCAAGTTTGGCTAATTTTGGGGTTTTAGAAATAGGTGAGATAGTTTGAGTGGATAGGTTTAGGGATGGCAACAGATCGGATCTGGACCGGATCCTACTAGATCCAGATCCAGATCTATCGGGTCCATAAAAATCAGATCCAAATATGGATCCACGGATCGGATCTAGATCCATATGTAAAAAAAATTATCTTGCTAAGAATTTTTTTTGAACTGACAAACGATTTTTACTTAGCCAACAGTTTACTGTGTTACAATTTTGAAATGTTCATATGAGATATTTTGTTCGTTGTCTCGTTTTGATTGTGAGCTATTAATTAAAAATATTGGACAATGACAATAGTTGTGGAAAATGCTGACTAGTATTTTCACAATGCAGAACTTGCATGTGTTTGGAATATTCACAAATAAAGTGAATATAATTTTAACTACTTTTCTATGGAGATGTTAGTCATTCACTAATATAACATTGATTTTATTATCGAAGTTACCTCTTTATTTTTTGGATTTTGAGTTAACGCGGGGATAAATTAAACTTGTTTTGAGAATTAAACTCGCAAGAATGTGCTTAGCAATTTTAAGAAAATACTTATAAAATTACATTATAGGTTATGAATATATTTAATAAAAAATGGATCCACGGGTCGGATCTGGACCGGATACGGATCTCAAATACAAGATCCAGATCCATATCCGATCCGTCAGAAATGGATCCGGATCTGATCCGGATCCGGACCGGGTCCAGGATCCACTGCCATCTCTAGATAGGTTAAAGTGAACTTTTAGTTTGAAAATCCCGTGTTATGCATGGGTTTCCATTCGGTGCGTTGGGATGGTCACTAGTTGGGCAGAGGGACGGGTTGGGGGCGGGTTTGGTGTCGGGGCAGTGTTGTTGGGATGGGACTGGCAGGGTGATGGGCAGTGTGTCGGGGGTGGGGTGAGGCAATGTGGCGGGCGACTCAACGGGAGGGAAGGGCAGTGGGGTGAGAGTGTCAGGAGGTAGGGTGGTTGGGACAAGGATATTGTCGATAGGACGGGTGGGGGCAGAGGCAGTGTTCGACGGGGAGGTTGGGGCAGGGACACTACATGACGGGACGGGTGGGGTTGCCGTATCAGAGAGGGGTGGTATGGGATATTGTAGTGCATTTTGGACTAGAGGTGAGGTGTTCAGATCATTAAGGAACCCATAATCAGTGGGATGGAATTGGTGGATGTTGGCAAATGGGAAGACGTTCTCCTCAAACATGACATGACATGAGACTATGATTTTACATGTGGACATGTTATAGCATAAGTACCCCCTATGATTGGATGGGAACCCCAAGAAGACACACGGGGTGCTAATTTGTGAGGGACGATGGAGGCAAGATTCGGGTAACAGAGACAACTGAAAGTCCGAAGGTGATCATATGTAGGGATCCGACAGAATAAGAACTCTGTAGGGGTCCTATTTTGGAGCGTATGGGTAGGTAGTATATTAAGAAGGTATTTTGCCATTTTAAACGCATATACCAAAAAGATGGGGGGAGAGACGTATGAAAAAGTAAGGTACGAATCATTGTATTAATGGTGCGGAGAATTCGTTCGGCTTTACCATTTTGAGGGGAAGTATGGGGGCATGAGAAACGAAAGACAATGCCATTAGCCGCACAGAATTTGTGAAAGATAGAATTATTAAACTCACGACCATTGTCACATTGAAACATTTTTATTTCTTTTTCAAACTATGTTTTAACATACGTACGAAATTCAAGAAACTTGGAGTAGACTTGTAATTTATAGTGGAGCGGATAGACCCATAGGAAGTGAGAAAAATCATCCAAGCATATTAAATAATATTTATGACCCAATTCACCAGTAATAAGAGAGGTCCATAAATCTGTATGAATAATATCAAAGAGAGAAAAAATAATACTCAAAGATGACGTAAACAAAAGTCTAACATGCTTTTCAAGATGACAAGAATAACAATTTTGGGCAAGGTTCCCTTTATTACATTTAATTAAATTGTGGTTTCTAAGAAAATAAAAAATATGAGCTCAGGGATGTCCAAGTTTA
This sequence comes from Anisodus acutangulus, assembly GCA_029783415.1. Lineage (NCBI taxonomy): Eukaryota > Viridiplantae > Streptophyta > Magnoliopsida > Solanales > Solanaceae > Anisodus > Anisodus acutangulus. The sequence continues at coordinate 39,690,559 of CM056491.1, read as the reverse complement.
ATATGCCATGTTGAGGAGGAGATTGCATCGAGATAGGTGGGAGTGATGACACTGGCAGCAGACGTGGTAGAAAGGATAGAGGTCCCCCACACTATTGCATCTCGTAAGAAGTTTCCCCGTACGGAGGTCCTTCACAAAAGAACCAAATGGGTCAAAATCAATAGATACACAATTATCAATGGCAAATTTTCTACCAGAGATTAAGTTCTTGATAATACTAGGAGCATGTAGGACATGTTTGAGGGAGAAGGGGGGATGCGGTGGTGGAATTTGTGTGTGGCCAAAACCTTGAATTGGAATGCGATGGCCATTTTCGATCATAATAAATTAAAGAGTATTTAAATTACGCATTTAAGTGAGATTACCAGAGTTGTTAGTGAGGTGCGACGTAGCGCCCGTATCCATATACCACGCATCATCGGGTTGTTGAATATTTAACGAGTCGAAAGCTTGGCCCAAATCTGTTTGAGTGAGGCTCGTCGTTGGCTGGGGTGCGGTATAGTGGGCATGATTTTTTAGGCATGGCTGGCGAGCCACTGGATGGGCTTCCAGGATGCTAGGCCTCAGTTGTGTCCACTGTAGATGCTGGGTCTGTGCCACTGGAAATGCCTAATGGTGAGGCCCAGGTCCCGTACAGCTGCCAAGGCAGTGGGCCGATCCACTGTGGCGGTTGTTAGGCCTGCTTGTAGGGTTGGCCCGATTGCCATGGCCTCTGCCTTTGCCTCCCCGGCCACCCCCGCAGCCTTTGCCTCTATCGCCACCGTGGTTGTTTTGTGGTGGGAGGTGATCGAATTGTGTCTGCCGGCCGATGGATGCGGTGGGTGTCACGGTGGCATCATCCACCAATGCTTTCGGATTATGCTCGTCCTGTTTGGCTCGTATCGTCTCCTCCAATATCAATTGAGACTGTGCTTTGTTGAAACTTGGTAAGGGATCGGCCTGTTGGATCATCATAGCAAGTATATCGAATTCACCTTTCGTTAAACCATTAATTAATTGCAAAACCATCTTTGTGTCTGAAACTGGAGTACCCATATTAGATAATTGGTCGTCAATCAATTTTAGTTGTTTGCAGTAGTCGGCCATATTAGCAAAAATTTTAAGATGGGTGGTGTTCTATTGATCCTCGAGATACACAACACATGTATGTTTGTTTTGTCTTGAAAAATCTCCTCCAACTGTGTCCATAACTCTTGAGCCGAAGCTCCGGTCTTCGTAATAGTTGTTGACACCCAATTTTGTCCCGTCTTTTCCGATTTATTTACAATTTTAAATATTTTTTGACACCTCAAAACAATTTTAATATATATACATATATGCATATATATATATATATTATTATTCTCAATATTATTATTTTTATTATTCATTTTTACTATCATTTGCGTTTTATATCTTAATCATAAATTCTTAACCAAAAATTCTATGTTGTTTTATTTTTCGCAAAATGGCATCGCATTTCTATTTTTTTTATCAAGCATTAAACATTTCGCAAATAGTATGTTATATATTATTTTAAATAATTTAGATTTTTTTCAAAGCATTTTAATATTAAACCCCTTTTTATATTTTAAACCCATAACCCATTTATTTCTCAACCCAACACAATTTCTACCCAATCACAAATCCCAAACCACCCCATTTTCGGATCCCACCGAGGCCCAACTCAGCCCCAACTCTTAGCCCAACTCAGCCCCACCCCTTAGCCCAATCGACCAAAAACCCGGCCCAAACACCCCTTTTATTTTCGACCCACCCAAACATAACCCCTAAAAAATTTTAAAACCCTAAACCTATACTCTCCCTCTTTTTACCCATACTCCCCCCCAAATCGACGCAACTCCCGACCTCACACCTCATACCCTTCGACCGGCCGTCACCTCACCTGCCACCACCAAAATCGGAAGGAAAAGGGGTGAGTTTCGTTCTTGAACTTTGGTTTTTAAATACTTCTATTTGGCCTTGTAAGCCGAATTTGAAAAAAATCTGCTTTGTTTTGTTGTTGTTCTTCACTGTTTTCAGGTTTTTTTATTCGGGTAACTGTTCGGGTCGGGTAAGAACTAGATTTATGTGTTTGATATTTTGTTGTTGGTTATCTGAAATTTGGAAAAAATTGATTCAGGTTGGAACCTCTGGTTCGGGTCGGGTTATCGATTCGGGTCGGGTCGGGTCAGACTGATTTGGGTAAAATTTCCAGAATATTATCTTTGATATTTTGTTGTTGATTATCTGAAATTTGGGGGAAAATTGATTCGGGTCGGAACCTCTGATTCGGGTCGGGTCAACCCGGTACAAGTAAAATTTCCAGATTTTGTGTTTAATCTTGTTGTTGGTTATCTTAAAATAAATAAAAAAAATTGATCTCGGGTCGAGTCACTGTTTCGGGGTGCATCTCTCGGGCCGGGTCGACCCAAAATCCGGGTCTATTTTTAGCACTATGTTGAAATACCTAATTTTTTCTTTACTGTTTCGTCGTTTATCCGGGTCGGTTCGACCAGAAATCTGGGTCGGCTCACTTTTATGTCGGGTCAAATTTTCAGGAGCATTTCAAGTTCTGTTTCGTTTCGAAAATTTTAGAATTCGGGTTGGACATTTTAATTGTGGACTGTCGGTTTATTTTGGCATTTGACCATCGGTTTCGATTCACTATTTTGTTATTTTACTGATTTGAACAAATACTACACTTAGGCCAATGAAATTGAATTTGAAGTCATGTCCCTTCGGAAATTGTTTCTCGATTTTCGGTTTTACTGCTTTGATATTATTTTTGTTGATTTGAACATGATACTATACTGCCCGATGAAATATCCGTCAAATTTGAGGCCTCCACAGTTGGAAAGACAGAAATAAAACTTCTGGGCAATAATGAAACTTAAATCTTTTTCACCCGAGGGACCAACATGTTCGGTAGGCAAGACAACTAAAATGATAACGAGTTATATGTTTGCAGCCACGACGTTATTGGAATGATCTTTTTAAAATTTAAGTCTGAGCCCTCCGCAATCAAAATATTTACTGTTTGGGTGCAGATCCGAAGTTATTTATATTCAACTGCTTCTAACCGTTTGTTCTTGATAGCTTGCAAGACATATGTATGAAAGTCAAAGAAGACAAATACCCCTCGGAGATTATTTATTTTGCTGTTGTTTTTACTTTATTTAATTTAGTTTTATTTTATTCTATATTGTAATATTATTTATTGTACTTATGTAATTATTGAAATGTTTAGAATAGGTAGACTTAGAATTAATTAATAGGGTAGTCTAAAACTAGAAATCCGTCACTAGTTTATTTATTTTAGGTTCGGTTAGATTTAAAATCGAACCGCTAGTTTGTTTATTTTAGGCCCGTCACTCAATACTTTCAAAAGGCTAGCTTATTTTTGCATATTCAAATTTTTCAAAACAACTTTGGACATCTTTTATTCGCTTTATTAATCATACCAATAAGTTTGTCTTTTTCGATTTGCAACTCAAAACGATTTCCAAAAAAATATTACTTCTTTGGCATCATAAATAATTTGCTTTTCTCCTTACTATCAATTGTCAAAAATGCATGTTTTTATCCAAAATCAAACTTTACCTGTGTTTTACAATTAATGCAATACAAATGCATGTTTTAGCCAAAAATCATTTTGCATGTACTTTGTAAACAATGCAAATGCATATTTCATCCAAAATAAATCGCTTTAGATGTATTTTGTAAATAATGCAATAAAAATGCACATTTTTATCTAAATATTAACTTTGCATGTATTTTTGCAAACAATGCTATACAAATGCATGTTCTTTTATCCAAAAAAAATCAATTTGCATATATTAGGTAAACAATGCAATCAAAATGTGTGTTTTTATCCGACAAATTACTTTGCATATATTTTTGTAAATAAATGCACGTTTTACCCCAAAAAAACACCTTGTATATAATCAATATCATCCAAATGCATACTTTTATTCTGAAAAAATTAACTTTGCATGTGTTTTAAAATCAATACCACAAATGCACGCTTTTCTTTTTATATCCGAAAAATCTACTTTGCATATATTTTACAAACAATGTCTTGTAAGGTATGTTTTTTAGGTATTTTCCTAAACCATGTCACGCATCCTTTTTAGATCCTATTCCCCAAAATCACGATCACTTTTGTAAAACTCCTAAAAAAAAGGAAAAATCATTACTTTGTCAAAATGCATCTTTTTTTCAACATTATTTTAATTTTATACTTGTAAAACATGCATTTTTCTTAGCACAATAATTAACCTAAGTTTGACCGGATAACCTCAATTTAGCGGATCTTAAAGGATGTCTAACCCCTTCCCTTTAAGATAATAAAGAACCCTTACCTAGAATCTCATTAGTTTCGCAGACCATAACATCGGAGTTATTTTGCAGCATTTAGTTAATATTTAAGTGTCATAATTCACCTTAAAATAATTAGGTGGCGACTCCTCAACAAAGCAAGCATTTTTTAATCAATCTAGAGGGAATCGACGCCATCGTGTCGCGAAGCCGCGGTAAAAAATGGGCGCGACAGCATGGCGACTCCGCTGGGGACACTTAGGTTCTTAGCCATAGCAAACTTAGGTTAATTATCATTGTGCTTTATTTGTCCACTGTTTACTTTGCAAAATTTTCAAAATGTTTTAAAATTATTCACTTTTTAAATTTTAATGTTTTAAAATTGTTTACTTTGAGAAATTTTTTTTATGTTAATTTGTTTATATTTTGCGAAATTTTTAGTATGTTAAAATTGTTTACTTTGTGAATTTTTAACTGATTTAATTTCTACTTTTTACTGCTTTCCCTAAATTGGCATTCCGCTCATATTTCCTCCACTTTGGAAAATTAACACTATCACACATGCACGCGAGGTGTGTTTCGCACACCCGCAAATTTCTTTCAAATTTCCAAATTTTAGGAGAGTTGGTATATGCGCGGAGTGTTCGGACCATCCGGTGGCCGCGTAACCTTCTGACTCGAGCAGTCCGCTTGGGAACCTTGAGTCTAGTCAGCCAAATCTTAAAAAATTTAAGATATAGTTATACCACCATTTATCTTAAGTCGTGCATGCATATACCTTAGGTGGGTCGATCCTTGGTATCGACTCCACAATTAAGAAATCCACCAAAATTGTCAACGGGTCTCGCAACCCAACGACCATATCATCATATTATGTGTAGCATGATAATGATAGACTGATCCAAGCCTAATCATGAAATGTCAAAGTTGGGAAATATATTTTCTTTCTTTTTATTATTTATTATTTTTTTAGGATGGATCGCATTTCGCAAATCTCTGAATTTAGGATGGTGAGTGGCATTCCGAGTAAGCTGAAGATATGGTGGGAAAATTTTGATCTTGGCAGTCAAATGGAAATTAGGAGGAGGTTGGGATGCCTCATTTTACTATTTGACATCTCTCCCGATCAACATTTGGTCAGAGCATTAATTCAATTTTGGGATCCAGATCGGGTTGTCTTCAAATTCAAAGATTTTGAGCTCACTCCCACTTTGGAAGAAATCAATTATTTCACCAACCTGATTTATCAAGACAGAGGTCAAATCATCCCTCACGGTCAGTCCGGAAAGAAATTCCTTCGCTATTTGGGGTTAAATAACACTAAAGAACTCCGATGCTTTGAAAATAACTAGGTCTCCCTGGATTACCTTTATGAGAGATACGGCCGTCGAGATGGTTACAAGTCGTTCAAAAAAGAATTCTCTTGCACTCCTGACCATTGGCAAGCCAGACGCCCTATGCATTTGCTGTCACTTTACTAGGTACTCTGGTATTCCCACTTGAGCACGGGAAAATAAATACTTGCATATGTTCCGTGGCTCGAGCAACTTTTGAGGGAGTTGACGGTGCGCAACTCACTTTGGTCCCTATGATACTAGCAGAAATACTTCGGGCTCTCAAAGAGTGTAAAAGAGGCAAAACAAATTTCTTCAAAGGTTGCAACCTTATCCTACAGATATGGGCCATAGAACATTTCTATCAACGTTCGAACATGACAGACATTTGCTTCAGTGAGTCGAACAAGACCGTCAGCTTTTACGACAGGATAAAACAGTTCGTGTCGCCAGTTGGCACCAAGGATTGGTACGAGTTTCTAGCATTCCGCACTAGTGATCAGATTCAATGGAAATACATATTGCTCCCAAGCACCAAGAAAGCCTATATGTGATGCAGAAAGCTTTACTACATCGAGCTTATCGGGTTAAAAAGACTCTAGCCATATGCTCCACTATGCATACTCCGACAGTTCGGTCAAGAGCAGATAATCCCTCTCCGGGCAAATATGAGAGTTTCAGAAATTCAATTCGGACCGAACTTCATTGTCCCAGAGCTAGGCAGATTCTTCACGAATGGAACAATGTTGACAAAATAGACATTGAAGATGGACAAGCAGGGAATACTCCCGAATATTATGCATGGCTTCAAGAAGATCAAGACAACTCAGACCCTAGCCCCGAAGGAGAACAAGGTTTCGAGGATATGGGCACAACGATCTGGATAAGGACTTGTCGGCTCAGAAACGCAGTTATTACTCCTGAGATGTGGTCCCAAATGCAAGACATAGTGCAGTACTTAGAGGATGCGGGAGCAGTACCTAGCGGGGTCGGGGTTTCATCTTCCTCCGTCAATGAATTGATGAGCAAGATTTAGGTGTAATCTTAGGATTATCTTTATGTCAGTCTAATGCCAATTCAATAATCTTTAACTTTGTCCCCAACAAAAGCATTTCAATCTAACGGCTTGGATCAATCTATCATAATTTTGCATATTTGGAGTCTAAGCTCACCTCTGGCATAAGAGAGCCCCCTTGCATGTTAGGACGCGCGTTTGATTTGTTGCTCTCAACTTTGTGTATTTTTGCAAACTGCTTGCTATTTGCTGCTTATATCTTGGCGCACATTATTACATGTCCTATACTAACATGGTTTGCTGCAATTTTTTAAGGTTCTTTTATTATTTTCTCCCAAAGAAAGGCTAGTTCGTATTGACTAAGAAATGGCAGAACATCCGCACTTTACGAGGTCAAAGGCACAATCACCCGACTAAATGATTGATTTAGAGGCATCTGAGCAGACTGGCTTGGGGCTTGTCAATGTTCCTATAGAAGAACCGGAAGTTTCAGAAAAAAGAGATACCACAGCTCAGGACGAGTACTTCGCCCAGTTGCTGCAACAAATGGCAGCCATGCAGGCTGAAATTGATAGCCTCTGAAACCTTACTAACCTGTCCATTAGCCTAAATACACCATTCCCGAAACAAAGAATAAACGCAACTGCTCCGCACGCTTCCCCAACTCCTAATCTGCCCTTACCCCAACACCTTCCCCAAAATTCCCTAAATAACATGCAACACACTAACCCACAACATACTGATCCTCACCTCGTCAATCCACAAGCCAACCTGCAATAAAACCCCCTACAAAATGACCCATTACCCCTCACAACTCCATATATATCTCAACATCTGCCTATCCAAATCACCCCACTCATCCCAAACTGCCAGGCTACCCATCACATACCGATGAAACACATCGCTAATCACAACAAGCAATATGTGCCACCAATATGTGTGACGGAGACTCAACCTTTTGTTGTCCCAGCATCAAACATACCTCCCCAAGAAATTGATCAGTATGAAGAAATGGAGAAGCAGGCCAGAGCAAAAACTGATGAAAGTATGACAAGAGAGATTCTTAGTTTAAAATCAGCATTAATGAGCATCCAGACGAGCAAAGGACATAAAGGGTTAGAGTACGAAGATCTTTGTATGCACCCCGATGTCGAATTTTCTGTCGGATACAAGGTGCCAAAGTTTGACATGTTTAATGGAAAGGGAAATCCCCCGTGCCCACTTAAGATCATACTGCGACAAGTTGGTAGGAGTGGGGAAGGATCAGGCAATCATAATGAAATTGTTTATCAGGAGTCTGACATGAGAATCACTTGATTGGTATACAAGCCAGTACCCGCGAAAGTGGTACAATTGGAGCACAATGACGTAAGATTTTGTTGATAGATTCAGATTTAACACCGACGCCGTCCCGGACAGATTTTATTTGATGAAGCTAGAGCGGAAAACAACTGAAACTTTCAGAGAGTATGCCATGAGGTGGAGAGCAGAAACAGCAAAGGTTCAGCCTCCGATGGCCGAAAATGAAATGACCACTCTATTTGTACAGTCCCTAAAAGACACAACATATTATGAAAAGATGATAAGCGTCATAGGGCAGAGTTTTTCAGAGGTTGTGAGAATGGGGGACTTCGTGGAAGAAGGAATTAAAACAGGCAGAATCACCAACTTGGTCGCACTATAAGCGATAAGTAAAGCAAACCAGTCAAATTCATTTGGGGGAGCCGCACATAAAGAGAAAGATGTAATGTCCTCTGTCGTGACCGCCCAGGAGCGTAGGCCAAACCAGTTTTCAACCTACCAAAATCCATCACCCCAATCTTTCTATTACAACCAAAGCAACCAAAATCATCCTCATTATTATCAAAACTCACATGCTCTATATACTGCCTACCATACCCAGCCAATCTATAACGCACCCAGAGCACCCGTCTATTCCCCATAATATCGACCTACATACTCAGTCCAATCACAAAACCAACCGCCAAATGCACACAGACCTAGCACAATCCACGAAAGAAAAACCAAAACCTATACACCCTTGGCCAAACCTTTACACTAGTTATTTGAAAGATTGAAAATCGCTGGGATACTCCAACCAATCCCCGAAAAAAATCCATAATCCTATCCCAAAATGGTATGACGAGGCCAAGCGTTGCGCATACCACTCCGAAATCCCAGGGAATGATACTGAAAACTGCTATGCTCTCAAAGATAAGATTGAGGCTCTGATAAAAGATAGAATCATCCAACTGAAGGAAGCCTCCCCCAATGTGCACAACAACCCCCTGCCAAATCATGACTGTACCAGTGTGAACATGATCACCGTCGATGAAGAATGCAACTTGGAAGGGACCATCATGCTGGTCCGAAAAGAATAGAAAATTGAATCTTCCGCTTTTGTTACCCCTATAATTACAGCTCAAATGAAGGCGCCATTTGAAGTGGAAGTAGCTCATACGAAGCCGGGATTCTCGATCTTAGTACCTGGCTGGCATCATTCGATCGGAGAAAAAGGAAAAGGAAAAGGAAAAGGAAAAGGAAAAGAGAAACAAGTTATAGAAGTTTTCATCGCTGGCATGACAATATTTGGGTGATGTTACGCACCTGCAGAAATAGTTCGAGAAGTGCCTTAAAAGAAAGTTGTAACAGAGGCTGAGGTGGAAGAATTTTGGAGCAAAATGCCGACTAAAGAGTATTCTGTCATAGAATAATTTAAGAAGACACCAGCACAAATTTCCTTGCTGTCATTATTGACGCATTATGCAACCCACATGAGCACTTTGCTAGAGGTATTGAAAGAAGCTTATGTTCCGGCAGAGACCACCGGTGAGAACCTGTCAGCCCTGATCGAACAAATTCTAGAGGCTCATAAAATCTCCTTCCATGACAACGAGTTGCCAGTCGAAAGCTTGGGACATAACAAGGCACTAAACATAACTGTCAAAAGCATGCATAAGTTCATTTCTAGAGTATTTATCGACGGAGGTTCGGTTGTTAATATTTGTCCTATGTCGACTCTTTGAGCCTTGGGGGTCAGCATTAGTAAGCTCCGCGAGAGCCATGTTAAAGTTAAAGGCTTCGACGGAGCCCAAAGAGGCTTCATGGGAGAAATTGATCTAACATTAGAAATAGGACCCGTGGAGTTTATGGTAGAGTTTTAGGTACTGGATATATCCGCCTGCTACAACTTGCTGATTGGAAGACCTTGGATCCACATGGCCGGGGCAGTTCCTTCCACCTTACATCAGAGTTTGAAATTCATTTGAAACCATCACGAGGTCGTGATTCATGGAGATGAGAGCAACCCTATAAATACTGGAAACTCAATTCCTGTTGTGCAAAGTATGGAAAGATTGGGAGAATCTATTTTCCATATGAATAAGATTAGGGGTGTAGCCGAGGCTAAACAGTTACAATTACCCCATGCTCTTACAATGGTTGCTCGAGAAATGCTGAAGAACGATTTCAAACCTGACCGAGGTCTCGGATCAAACTTAAAGGGAATCACAGAACCTGTTCAATTGCCTGGAAAGAAAGACACTTTCGGTCTTGGATATGAACCTACCCCTGAAGAAGCATTTTCGGCTAACCCCAAATTGAAAGAAAACACTCCCTTTCCTAGACCTGTTCCGCCTCTGAATCAGTCATTCGTCAAAGCATGCACTGCCCAGGAAGCAAAAGAAGACAGCCTCGTGGAAGAACTCAAAAATCTTTTCGTTACTGAAATAGAAGGGAAATGTAATGTGGTTCTGAACGATCATGCCGAAGACCCAACCATTTGGGATGCAAAGCAAAGAGAAGTTCTGGAAATATTGGACTTATACCCCGTCCCTGTTCTCGGAAAGCTTGGTAGAATTTTTACTAAAATTTAATGAAACAATGCGATTCAGAATGAGGCCTGAATCTCATTCATGCATTTAATGTGTTTTGTCTCCAACTTTTGAAAGCCTAAATGACAAATCCACTATGTTTTATTATTTTAAAATTCATGTCTTTCCATAATTTTCTTTTCTCTTTCAGCATGCAAACTAATAAATCTGTCGATAATGTGAATGTGATATGCAGCGAAACAAGCAAACAAAATTCAAACAGCGAACATGACTCCGGAGAATTTAGGGAAGACTAACAATCGGAAGAATTGATCGAGGAATTGGAACATTTTGAGAATAGGCCAATGCCAAATCTAGATGAAACAGAAGCCGTGAATTTGGGAAGCACAAAACTTGTGAATGAGACAAGAATTAGTGTCTATCTAAGCACCGCCAAAAAGAAAGAATTGGTGGATCTTTTGAAGCAATATATCGACGTATTTGCATGGTCTTACGATGATAAACAGGCCTGAGCAGATATATTATTTCACATAGATTACCTATTGAGCCATCATGTCCTCCGGTGAAGCAAAGCCAAGGAAAATCAAGCTTGATTTGAGTCTAAAGGTCAAAGAAGAAGTCTCCAAGCAATTCGACGCAAAGGTCATTCGAGTCATGCGGTATCCAACTTAGCTAGCCAACATCGTACCTGTGCCAAAGTAAGATGGGTAAATAAGAGTATGCGTGGATTATCGGGATCTCAACAAGGCTAGCCCGAATGATAATTTCCCTCTCCCAAATATCCGCATACTCATCGATAATTGTGCGAAGCATGAGTTGCAGTCATTCGTTGATTGCTTTGTTGGTTTCCACCAAATCCTGATGGATGAGAAAGATGCAGAAAACATAGCATTCATCATACCTTGGGGAGTATACTACTCTCGAGTAATGTCGTTCGGACTAAAAAATGCAGGGGCCACTTACATGAGAGCCATGACTACCATTTTTCATGATATGATCCATAAAGAAATCGAGGCTACGTGGATACCGTCATTATCAAGTCACGAAAGACTTCGGATCATTTTTCAGATTTGAAGAAATTATTGACCGGCTGAGGCAGTACAATCTAAAGCTGAATCCCGCAAAGTGTGCATTTGGTGTCCCTGCTGGGAAGCTATTTGGTTTCATCGTGAGTAGAAGGGGCATTGAATTGGACCCTTCAAAGATAAAAGCTATCCAATACTTACCTCCTCCAAAGAGCCGAAAGGACGTGATGAGTTTTCTCGATCGTCTTAATTACATCAGTAGGTTCATAGCACAGTCGACGGTAATATGTGAGACGATATTCAAATTACTGAAGAAGGACGCTGCTACCAATTGGACAGTAAATTGCCAACAAACTTTTGACAAATTCAAGAAATATCTGTCTAATCTGCCGGTTTTGGTGCCTCCAGATCCCAGAAGGCCCTTGTTACTATACATATCGGTGTTGTAAAATGCATTTGGATGCTTGCTAGGACAACCCGACGAAACAGGAAAAAAAGAGCAAGTTATATACTACTTAAGCAAGAAGTTCACGCCTTATGAAGCCCGGTATACTTTGCTAGAACGCACTTGCTGCACTTTGACTTGGGTCGCTCAAAAGTTTAGACATTACCTGTCTGCATATACCACCTATCTCATCTCAAGAATGGATCCGCTCAAATACTTCCTTCAGAAGCCCATGCTTACTGGAAAGCTAGCAAAATGGCAAATCCTGCTAAGCGAGTTCGACATCATATACGTCACCCAGAAGGCCATCAAAGGACAAGCACTAGCTGATTATCTTGCCAAAAATTCCGTAGATGAAGAATACATCCCTCTCCAGACTTATTTTTCGGACGAGGAGGTATTGTTTGTCTGAAAAGATATCTCAGAAAAATACCCATGTTGGAGAATGTTCTTCCACGGAGCTGCAAACTTCAAAGGAGTTGGTATCAGAGCAGTTTTGGTTTCAGAATCGGGTCAACACTACCCAATCTTGGCGAAACTCTAATTCCCATGCACCAACAATATGGCGGAGTACGAAGCTTCTATACTTGGACTCAGAATGGATGTTGACATGAACATACAAGAATTATTGGTAATCGGTGACTCAGATCTATTGATTCATCAAGTACAGGGCGAATGAGCCACTAAGAACGTGAAGATACTTCCTTACCTGCATTGTGTGAAGGAGTTGTGCAAAAAGTTCAGCGAGATAGAATTCAAGCATATCCAACGAACTCAGAACGAATTTACGGATGCTTTGGAAACTCTGTCGTCCATGATTCAACATCCGAATAAAAATTACATTGATCCTATCAAGGTGGATTTGTTGGATTAGCCAGCCTACTGTTGCCACATAGATGAAGAACCGGATGAAAAAGCCCTGGTACCATGACATTATGAGGTATCTCAAGGCAGACGAATATCCAGAAGGCATAACCAACACTCAAAAGAAGACACTTCGGAGATTAACAAACCATTTTTTCCTAAACGGAGAAATCCTTTATCGGAGGACTTCGGATCTAGGTTTGTTAAGATGTGTTGATGCCCAAGAGGCAAGCAGGATAGTTGAAGAGATACATGGATACACGTGCAGACCTCACATGAATGGTTTCACTTTAGCAAAGAAGATTCTTAGAGCATGGTATTTTTGGATGACCACGGAAATAGATTGCATTCGCTTTGTGCAAAAATGCCACTAGTGCCAGATTCACGGCGATTTAATCAGGGTACCTCCTAACGAGCTCAATATGACGAGTTCTCCTTGGCCATTTGCAGATTGGGGCATAGATGTCATTAGCCCTATCGAAACCACATTGTCGAATGGGCACAGATTCATTCTAGTAGCAATTGATTATTTCACGAAATGGTTAGAGGCATCATCATACAAGTCAATGACAAAGAAAGTGGTGGTTGACTTTGTTCGTAATAACATTATTTGTCGATTTGGAATACCTAAGTCGATTGTAACAAACAATTGAGCCAACCTCAACAACGGTTTGATGCATGAGATATGTGAGAAGTTCAAGATCATTCACCGCAATTCCACTCCATACCGACCTCAGATGAATAGAGCAGTCGAAGCAAGCAACAAAAATATTAAGAGAATACTACGAAAGATGATTGATTATTACAAGAATTGGCATGAGCATTTACCCTTTGCCCTTCTAGGATATCGCACTACAATCAGGACTTCTACTGGGGCAACGCCGTACCTTTTGGTCTATGGAACAGAAGTTGTGTTGCCGGCAGAGGTAGAAATACCATCCTTGAGAATTATCCAAGAAGTCGAGTTGAGTGAAGACAAGTGGACACAGAATCGGTACGAGCAATTGATGTTGATTGATGAAAAATGAATGAACGCAGTCTGTCACGGACAACTTTATCAGAACAGGATGGCCAGAGCTTTCAACAAAAAAGTGAGACCAAAGATTTTCAAACCGGGGCAGTTGGTGTTGAAACGCATATTCCCACACCAAGATGAAGCTAAAGGAAAATTCGCACCTAACAGGCAATGGCCTTACATGGTTCACCGGGTGTTACCTGGAGGAGCGCTAATCTTGGCTGAAACGGACGTCGAAGTATGGCCAAAAGCTATCAATGCAGATGCAGTGAAGAGATACTATATCTAGGGTTTGTTATTCTCTATGTAATACCTTTTTTATGATGTAAAAGTTGCGCTCCCTCAGCGGGATAAGCATAGAACTCACATAGGGTTTCATCTCTTTAAGACAAAAAATTTCCGAAAAAACCCATTTGCTTGTAACATGAACTACGTCATGACCTGATTCCCTCGGCGGGATACGTAGGCGGCCACATCGGCTTCGGTCCCATTTTTATAAAAACCCTTACAATTCCCTTATTTGTAACGAACTACGTTATGACCCGATTCCCTCATGGGGATACGTAGGCAACCTAAATCTGCTTCGTTCCCACCATTAGGAAATATTTTCTCCCTTATATTTCATATGACAAATGCACCCATCAGATCGTCATGATAGGATAAGCAAGCAGCCCGAGCAAGACTCGGTCTTGTCCAGCTAAAGGTTCAGCATTCTCGAATACCGAAAATCAGGGCAAAATTTAAAGGTTTACTGCAAGAAGACGTCAATGGGCATGGAAAAACATCTGCAAGCTAAGTCTTCAACCAGAAGGAGGATTTTGGATAAGACATTTGCTCTGTTTCACCGCATGTCACTGCTCGACAGACATTTATATACATGCATACTTTCTTATAAGCAAATTATTTTCAACAAATATTTTCATTAGAGTTTGACAGAAATTTTTATTGATATGCACACTTTCTTATAAACAAATAGTTTTCAACAAGTATTTTTACTGACGATTAGCCAAGACCGAAAACCAAGCAGGAGCTATGGGTCCAAACCAGTGGGACACACGAGCATCATGGGGCAAAGCTACAAAAGTCAATACGAATCGACCCTCCCACCCCCCAAAAAAAACTCACAAGCTTTCTTTGGATACAGGTCGCAAGCACAATGCGTCTATACAACGATGTCATCTCAGCCCATGCGAGTCACATCAATAAAGTATATACAACAACGTCATCAGCAACGTCCATACAACGACGTCATCAGCAATGTTTACACAACAACGTCATCAGCAATGTCTACACAACGACGTCATCAGCAACGTCTATACAACGACGTCATCAACAACGTCTATACAATGATGTCATCAGCAACGTCTATATAACGACATCATCAACAACATCTATACAATGAGGTCATCAGCATAATGTCCATACAACGACGACATCAGCATAACGTCCATACAACGACATCATCAGCATAACATCTATACAACGACATCATCAGCATAACATCTATACGACGACGTCATCAACATAACGTCTATACAACGATGTTATCAGCAACGTCTATACAACGACGTCATTAGCAACATCCATACAATGATGTCATCAGCATAACGTCTATACAACGACGTCATCAGCAACGTCTATACAACGACATCATCAGCAACGTCCATATAACAACGTCATCAGTAACTTTTATACAACGAAGTCATCAGCAACGTCCATACAACGACGTCATCAACGCATAACGTCCATACAACGACATCATCAACGCATAACGTCCATACAACGACGTCATCAACGCATAACATCCATACAACGACGTTATCGATAACTTTCTTTTACAGCATTACAACGACGTCAACAACATTACAACGACGTCATCAGCGTTATGTCTGGACAACAGCTGTCTCTTACAATCAACAACATTATGTCCATACAACGACAACATCAGCATTACGTCCATACAACGACCACATCAGCATGACGTGCATACAACGACGGCATCCGCATAACGTCCTTACAACAACGTCATCGCATTACGTTTGTTCAAGGGCATCATTTCGACTCACAGGGTCGCATTCTCTACTATTTTGTCTCAGTAATTATGCACTAATTTTATCTTAAGCTTTAGTTTGTAGGAGCTTTAATTTGCAGGAACTTCAGCGCAACGTGGGACTAATTCTTGCATCGAATCGAGGCAATTTCGATCAACAGCCTGCTTTGAACGTCGTTACGCTCCGTCCCATCTTTTCTGATTTATTTATAATTTTAAATATTTTTTGACACTTCAAAACAATTTTAATATATATACATATAGGCATATATATTATTATTCTCAATAATATTATTATTATTATTATTCATTTTTTTACTATCATTTGCGTTTTATATCTTAATCATAAATTCTTAACCGAAAATTCTATGTTATTTTATTTTCGCAAAATGGCATCGCATTTCTATTTTTTATCAAGCATTAAATATTTCGCAAATATTATGTTATATCTTATTTTAAATAATTTACATTTTTTTTCAAAGCATTTTAATGTTAAACCCCTTTTTATATTTTAAACCCATAACCCATTTATTTTTCAACTCAAAACAATTTCTACCCAATCACAAAACCCAAACCACCCCATTTTCGGACCCCACCGAGGACCAACTCAGCCCCAATCACAAAACCCAAACCTGCCCAAACACCCCTTTTCTTTTTGACCCACCCAAACATAACCCTTAAAAATTTTAAAACCCTAAACCTAAACTCCCCATCTTTTTACCCATACCCTTCCCCAAATCGTCGCGACCCCCGACCCCACAAACCATACCCTTCAACCGGAAGTCACCTCACCTGCCACCACCAACCCCCATATGTTACGCCGACACCGCCAATCTCCGAACCCGACAACACCCCATACTCTTATCCCCTTCAAATCCGCAACCTACCCCTTCAAATCCGCGACTTTTTGCCCCTTTTAATTTCGAATTTCAAACTCAAAATGAAAAGGGGGTATGGGTTGAACGGTAGGGGGAAATCCACCTAGAAAACCCCCTTTTTGTTCTTCAAGAAGGGGATCGGAAAAAAAATCTGTTGTGTTCTTAATTTTGGCATTCACCTTCCTTGTTATTCAAAAAATAAGTCCAAAATCGGAAGGAAAAGGGGTGAGTTTCGTTCTTGAACTTTGGTTTTTAAATACTTCTATTTGGCCTTGTAAGCAGAATCCAAAAAAATCTGCTTTGTTTTGTTGTGTTCTTCACTGTTTTTGGGTTTTCCGATTTGGGTCACTGTTCGGGTCGGGTCGACCCGGTTCGGGTAAGCACTAGATTTATGTGCTTGATATTTTGTTGTTGGTTATCTGAAATCTGGAAAAAATTGATTCGGGTTGGAACCTCTGATTCGGGTCGAGTCAGCCCGATTTGGGCAAAATTTCCAGAATATTGGCTTTGATATTTTATGTTTGGTTCTCTGAAATTTGGAAAAAAATTGATTGGGTCGGAACCTCTGATTTGGGTCGGGTCATCGATCCGGGTCAACCCGATTCAGGTAAAATTTCCATATTTTGTGTTTAATCTTGTTGTTGGTTATCTGAAAATAAAAAAAAATTGATCTCAGGTCGGGTCACTGTTTCGGGTTGCATTTCTCGGTTCGGATCGACCCAAAATTCGGGTCATCTATCCGGGTATATTTTGAGCTCTATGTCGAAATACCTAATTTTTTCTTTACTGTTTTGTCGTTTATCCGGGTCGGGTCACTTTTCTGTTGGGTCGGATTTTCAGGAGCATTTCAAGTTCTGTTTCGTTTCGAAAATTTTAGAATTCGGGTCGGACATTTTAATTGCAGACTGTCGGTTTATTTTGGCATTTGAACGTCGATTTCGGTTTGCTATTTTGTTATTTTACTGATTTGAACAAATACTACACTTAGGCCAATGAAATTGAATTTGAGGTCGTGTCCCTTCGAAAATTATTTCTCGGTTTTTGATTTTACTGCTTTGATATTATTTTTGCTGATTTGAACATGATACTACACTGGCCGATGAAATACACGTCGAATTTGAGGCCTCCACAGTTGGAAAGACGGTAATAAAACTTCTGGGCAATAATGAAACTTAAATCTTTTTCACCCGAGGGACCAACATGTTCGGTAGGCAAGGCAACTAAAATGACCAATGAGTCATATGTTCGCAGCCACGACGTGATTTGAATGATCTTTTCAAAATTTAAGTCTGAGCCCTCCGCAATAAAAACATTTATTATTTTGGGTGCAGATCCGAAGTTATTTATATTCAACTGCTTCTAACCGTTTATTCTTGACAGCTTGCAAGGCATATGTATGAAAGTCAAAGAAGGCAAATACCCTTCGGAGATTATTTATTTTGCTGTTGTTTTTACTTTCTTTAATTTAGCTTTATTTTATTCCATATTGTAATATTATTTATTATACTTATGTAATTATTGAAATGTTTAGAATAGGTAGACTTAGAATTAATTAATAGGGTAGTCTAAAACTAGAAATCCGTCACTAGTTTATTTATTTTAGGTTCGGTTAGCTTTAAAATCGAACCGCTAGTTTGTTTATTTTAGGCCCATCACTCAATACTTTCAAAAGGCTAGCTTATTTTTGCATATTCAAATTTTTCAAAACAACTTTGGACATCTTTTATTCGCTTTATTAGTCATACCAATAAGTTTGTCTTTTTCGATTTGCAACTCAAAACGATTTCCAAAAATTTATTACTTCTTTGGCATCATAAATAATTTGCTTTTCTCCTTACTATCAATTGTCAAAAATGCATGTTTTTATTCAAAATCAAACTTTACCTGTGTTTTACAATTAATGCAATACAAATGCATGTTTTAGCCAAAAATCATTTTGCATGTACTTTGTAAACAATGCAAATGCATATTTCATCCAAAAAAATCGCTTTAGATGTATTTTATAAATAATGCAATATAAATGCACGCTTTTATCTAAAAATTAACTTTGCATGTATTTTTGCAAACAATGCTATACAAGTGCATGTTTTATCCAAAAAAATCATTTTGCATATATTCCGTAAATAATGCAATCAAAATGTGTGTTTTTATCCGACAAATTACTTTGCATATATTTTTGTAAATAAATGCACGTTTTACCCAAAAAAATCACATTGTATATAATCAATATCATCGAAATGCATACTTTTATTCTAAAAAATTCAACTTTGCGTGTATTTTAAAATCAATACCACAAATGCACTCTTTTTATATTCGAAAAATCTACTTTGCATATATTTTACAAACAATGTCTTATAAGGTATGTTCTTTTAGGTATTTTCCTAAACCATGTCACGCATCCTTTTTAGACCCTATTCCCCAAAATCATGATCACTTTTGCAAAACTCCTCAAAAAAAAAATTATTACTTTGTCAAAATGCATCTTTTTTCCAACATTATTTTAATTTTATACTTGTAAAACATGCATTTTTCTTAGCACAATAATTAACCTAAGTTTGACCGGATAACCGCAAGTTAGCGGATCTTAAAGGATGCCTAACCCCTTCCCTTTAAGATAATAAAGAACCCTTACCTAGAATCTCATTAGTTTCGCAGACCATAAAATCGGAGTTATTTTGCAGCATTTAGTTAACATTTAGGTGTGCTAATTCACCTTAGAATAATTAGGTGGCGACTCCTCAACAAAGCAAGCATTTTTTAATCAATCCAGAGGGAATCGACGCCATCGCGTCGCGAAGCCGCGGTAAAAAACGAGTGCGACAATAGTATGAAGCAAATCCTTAGAGATAGTGCCAGAGATCCAATGCTTGATGATAGCGTCAATCCGTTTCCACGTCGTGTCGTCGACGTCGGGTGGGCGGGGAAATATGGTATTAATATGGTCAAGCACGTTGTAAGCACATGCATGAATTTGGAAAAGTTCAACCCACAACGTATATTGTCCATCCTCTTGATCAAGAATCAACAGAATGAAGTTCTTGATATTGGTTACGGCGAAAGCCAGATGAAAGGTGTTGGGGTTGGAAGAGAGAGGAGGATTTGTGACGTCGGGTGTTGAGGAGGAGGAAGCGGGAGAAGCTATGTGGGCCGCGGCTGACGAGTTTGTATATGGTGGCAGGGAGGTTATAACATCCGTATATAAGATGTATATTGGCGGTGTATTGGGCAGTATACGTGTTGTATATGGCGGCATGGAAGGTATATCAGCCGTATGCAGGGTGTATATCGGTTGTGTATAGTGGGGTTTGGCGTCGAAAAAGAAAGAAAGAATAGGGTTTAGGAATTTTTGGCTCTTGATACCATGTAGAATAGTGTGAATCTCCTTGAGTGGAGTCCTTTCATTAATACAATATATATAGTGTGTACAATTATAATTCTAATGGAATAAGAATCTCTACTTTACATCATTATACTAAAATATTAATTAAAGAATATTGCAGAATATACGGTGAATATATGGAAATATATCCATTATCACTGACAGAGGTATATATAATAGCAAGGATATATGTATCCACTTTTTAACGAGGGTATATATATTCTATATCCCACCATTAAGAGTATATTTACACGTTTGCCCTACAAATAAAATTGTTCACACAAGAGGATCATGGAAAGAAAGGAGAGAAGCTAAGGTTTGCATTAGTCATTTCCAACCGTTGGTTGTAATTGTTTGATGATGTGTACAACAAATTAAAGTTATGAGAGAATAGAAAGACGGTGACTGTTGGTTAATATAACGTAGTAGGTGTTTCTTGTGGTGGTGTGATTTTCCCTAACAAAGCTACCACGTTAACCTCTCACCAAACCAAACTCCATATCATATATTACTATTGTAAACGTGTAAATATAGGAAATAATATATTCCCTACCCATAATTAGAATATTTCCATATATTGTGTAAATATAATTATGGTAAGACTATGATTCCTCTTTTGTATAGGCTTAGGATTCCTATTGTATAAGGGATGAATATTGTACTCTATATATACCTTGATATTAATGAAAGACTCCCCAAGGGAGATTAATATCATCTCACATGGTATCAAGAGCCAAATAAACAAAACCCTAAAAACCTTTCTCTTCCACAGCCGCCGGCTGCCTCTCCTACGCCGCGGCCCTCCCGGATTTTCTTCTTATTTTTCGGGTTTTGTTCTTCCTTTCGTCTCTTCTCTAAATGGCTATACCTGATTCTTCCACACTTTCTGACGCCTCTACCTCCACAAATGCCACCACAAAGTCATCACCCCTGTTTCATCCCGCTCTTACTGTTTTCAACATCAAAAACCATATTCCCATTATTCTTGATCAAGAAAACAACCAGTATTCTCCCTGGGTTGAACTTTTTCGCAATCATGCATGTCTCTATAACGTGCTTGACCATATTGATGACACTATTCCGCGCCCTACGGAGGTTGATGATTCTATCTGGCATCGTCTCGACGCCGGCATCAAACAATGGATATATGGTAGTATCTCTCAGGATTTGCTCCTTACTATCATGAAATCTGACTCCACAGCCCTTGACTTATGGAATCGTTTGGAGGAAATTTTTTAGGACAACAAGCACACTCGTGCCGTGTATTTGGAAGAACAGTTCAACAAAACACGTCTTGAAAACTTCTCCAATGTCTCTGAGTACTGCAAGCAGCTTAAACTTCTAGCGGATCAACTCTCCAACATCGGCACGCCTGTCACTGACGATAAAATGGTGCTACAAATGATTTATGGCCTTACTAAGGGCGAATATGATACTTTGGCCACCATTATTCAACAGACAGATCCGCTACCGAGTTTTAACAAAGCTCGCTCACAATTGTTGCTCAAAGAAACCCGTCGTGCTAAGCAGGATGAGCACGCCCAGTAGGTGTTAGATGTCGACATGCAACCCCAAGATCAGACGCCACCAGACAACTCCCAACAACGGCAGGGCCGCGGTGGCAAGGGTGGAAAAGGCCGCGGCGGTAGAGGAGGCCGTGGTCGTGGCAAGGGTCGCGGTCAACAGAACCAACAGCAGCAAGAATAAAGAACAGAGATCGCAGAACAAGCGGGCGCGGCTCCTCGCCAGCTCGTCTACAAGATCGCGGCGCCCGATTGAGCCGCGGCGCCAAGTCCATTCCAGTACCAACAGCCATACAATCCGTATTCTTACCCCGATTTGTTAGGCCCCGCTCCAAGAGGGCCCACTTCATGCAAGGTCAGTCCAGCAGCCTCCTCCCAGATGACTCCCATCGAGTTGGGTCAGCGTTCAAAGACTTCTTTATGCAACAGCCTGACAATACTTGGTACATGGACTCAGGCGCCACATCTCATGTCACCCAGTCTGCAGGTACTATTTCTAAACTGTTTCGGTTAAAGCATCTTTAATATGTTACAATTGGTAGTGGACAACGCATTCCAGTTAAGGGTTATGGTACCTCATACACACAACCTCCTCATCCACCCTTCTCTCTAAAAATCACCATATATGCCCCACACATGATTAAGAACCTCATATCTGTCCGCCAATTTACTCGTAATAATTCTGTCTCCGTGGATTTTGACCCTTTTGGTTTTACTGTGAAGGATCTTCATACGGGGACACCTCTTACGAGATGCAATAGCACGGGGGATCTCTATCCATTCACTTCCACCTCCGCTGCCAGATGTTGCTCTCCCGTCACTCTAGCGGTTGTTTCTTCTTCAATTTGGCATAATAGGCTTGGTCATCCAGGAGCCCCAGTTTTTAATTTTCTTAGTGGCAACAATTTCATTGCTTGTAATGAGAAACTTGTCCAAAATTGTGTTTCTTGCTCTTTAGGCAAACATATTCGTCTTCCGTTTAAATCATCTACTAGTGTTACATTTGCTCCTTTTGATATCATACATGCCGATTTATGGACATCTCCTATCTCTAGTTCTCTCGGTCATAAATACTATCTTGTGTTGCTTGATGATTTTTCACACTACGTTTGGTTATACCCTCTTAAATTTAAATCGGAAGTGTTTGTCAAATTTCTTGAGTTTCACGCGTTCATTCAAACACAATTTGGAAAAGGCATAAAATCATTTCAGTGTGATAATGGTCGTGAATTCAATAACTCTATGTTTCACCGCTTTTGTACCAATAATGGCATGGTCTTTCGCTTCTCCTGCCCTCACACCTCACCACAAAACGGTAAAGCTGAAAGAATCATCCGCACAATTAACAATATGATTCGCACCCTATTGATTCATGCCTCCCTCCCTCCACCCTTCTGGGTCTATGCTGCTAAAATGTCATAATACACTCTAAATATTCTCCCTACTAGCACTCTTCACAATATGGCCCCTACCGAAATCCTCTACCATAGAATCCCCTCTTATGATCATCTACAGATTTTTGGTTGTCTGTGCTATCCCAATCTTAGCTCCACCGCCCCTCACAAGCTCGCTCCTAGGTCCACTCCATGTGTCTTTCTAGGATTTCCGCCGAACCATAGGGGCTATCTATGCTATGACTTGTCGACTCGTCAGATCCATCTATCTCATCACGTCACATTCGACGAGACCACGTTCTCATTTTCGAATCTTCAAAAATTCCAAAAATAGGACTACTCATTTCTTGACGAGTCTGCCATCTCTCCCCTCATAATCGAACAACTCACATCTTATGTTCCGTCGTCAGAGCCGCGGTGCCTGATTTCCATAGAGCAATTTTTTGAAACACCGTCGATAGCGCCGCGGCGCCCAAACTTCAGAGAAGTCTGTCAACCTTCTAGCGCCGCGACTCTCGATCTAGGAGCCGCGACGCCTCCGACGGCTTCGGCCCCACCTTCTCCTTATCCGACTTTACCCCTCGTCTCAGATACCACTCCGCCACCCACTGTCCTACCCATCCCATGGAAACTCGTTCAAAGCATGGAATCTTCAAACCCAAAGTCCATTTCAACTTGTCTTCCAAAACCATCTCTCCACTTCCAAAGAACCCAAAATTGGCCAAACAAGACCCTAATTGGAATGCGGCTATGTATGAGGAATTCAATGCTTTAACTAAACAACACATGTGGGATTTAGTACCTAGACCTGAGGGGGTGAATGTCATTCGTTGTATGTGTATATTTCATCACAAGTTCAGAGACAATGGGGATCTTGAGAGGTATAAGGCCCGTCTTGTGGCTAATGGCAGAAATCAGCATGAGGGCATTGATTGTGGTGAGACCTTCAGCCCAGTTGTCAAACCGGCTACCATCCGCACAGTTTTGAGCATAGCCATGGGCAAACACTGGCCGATCCATCAGCTTGACGTGTAGAATCCATTCTTATATGGGGATCTGCGAGAGACAGTCTACATGCATCAGCCACCAGGGTTCACCCATCCAGCAGTTCCTCACTATGTGTGTCGTCTCCATAAGTTACTATATGGCCTGAAGCAGGCCCCCAGTGCGTGGTATGATCGCTTTGTCATGTATATCTTGCAGATTGGGTTTGTATGCAGCAAGAGTGATACATCACTTTTCATTTTTCATCGAGGTAGTAGCACTGCTTACTTATTACTTTACGTGGATGATATTGTTCTTACTGCCTCCTCCGACGGATTGAAAAATGATATTATTATCTTGCTCAAGTCCGAATTTGCAATGACTGATTTGGGGAAGCTGAGTTACTTTATGGGGATATCAGTGACCAGGTCTGCCAATCATATGTTCTTGTGTCAGTGTAAGTATGCAGAAGAGATTGTGTATGAGGGCTAAGATGGCGAATCGCAAAGAGGTGCCTACTCAGCTTGATTCCAAATCTAAGCTAAATGCTATGGATGGTGCTCCAGTCTCTGATCCTACTATGTATAAGAGTCGCGAGTGCACTTCAAGATCTCACATTCACCAGGCCAGACATAGCTTATGTTGTTCAGCAGGTGTGTTTATTCATGCATGCCCCTAGAGAGTCTCATTTCACTGCTCTTAAGCGTATCATTCGATACATTAAGGGCACTCTTGATTATGGTTTGCACCTATACCCCTCTGCACCAGACAGGTTGCTTTTATATACAGATGCTGATTGGGCAGAGTGTCCGGACACGCGACGCTCCACCTTCGGCTTTTGTGTTTTCTTAGGGGATAATCTGATTTCTTGGTCTGCCAAGCGACATGCTACCCTATCTCACTCCAATGCCGAGGCTGAGTACAGAGGCGTTGCAAATGTAGTAGCTGAGATTTGTTGGCTCAAAAATTTACTGTTAGAACTTCAGTGTCCTTTGCGTCAGGCATCTATTGTGTATTGTGATAACATCTCTGCCATCTATCTTTCTCATAATCCGGTTCAACATCAGCGAACCAAGCATATTGAGATAGACCTACACTTCGTTCGTGAGAAAGTTGCGTTAGGCCATGTCAGAGTGTTACATGTTCCATCATCCTATCAGTATGCAGACATATTTACCAAAAGACTTCCCAGACAATTATTTCTTGACTTCAGATCCAGTCTCAGCGTCCGGCCTCCTCCCGCTCCGACTGAGGGGGTGTGTAAACGTGTAAATATAGGAAACAATATATTCCCTACCCATAATTAGAATATTTTCATATATTGTGTAAATATAATTATGGTAAGACTAGGATTCTTTTGTATAGGCTTAGGATTTGTATTGTATAAGGGATGAATATTGTACTCTATATATACCTTGATATTAATGAAAGACTCCCCAAGGAATATTAATATCATCTCACAACTATAATCCCAACAGCTATCTTTTTTCTCCAATTTTGGACATTAGCTCACTTCCCAACTACCACTTGCTAACTCTTTACTAACAACGAAAGACAGATGAAATATTTCACTGTCGAATTCATCTGAATCAAATACAAAAATAAAATAAAAATAACATGATACTCAACGTGCCATCTCATAAGATGGATCTGGAAAGGATAGAGTACACGTATACCTTACCCCTACTTCGTGGAAGTAAAAAGAATGTTCCTGATAGACCAACGACTCAAGTAGTTAACCCATATTAAAGCAGTTGAAAAAGAAAATATAGAAGTAAAGAAGAGATAGCAAATAATAGAAAAAGCGTTGCATAGCATTCAGGGAAAAAAATAAACAGTAACAATAGCAAACACAAGAAACAACAGATAGAAATAGAAATCAAAAGAAAAAAAACTATGAGAATAATGTTAATACTACCCGTATTAAAGGAAGAACATGTACTGTGCACCAAACTTTCAAACGTAGAGCATAAACTTTATGGGTGATAATTTATTAAATTCATAATAAATAATATATCTGATCCCATAATTTTTAAAATATAATGAACTCAATACTTAAAATTTTAAAAACTAAACTTTTACATTCATAAATTTAAATTCTGAATTCCCTTATAATAACATCCACAATCTTAAAGAATGCCTTCTCTAGGTTATTAGCTTCCTATACATACATATCTTCTTCTTATATATTTTTCGACGTATCCTTAATTCTTCTCTCTTTTTCTTTTTTGAAGCACAACAAAAATGGCTCCGGCTTCTTTTCACTGCATCTCCAACACTGTGTGTGTGTCATAGATGGCTCGACTCGTCTCGGCTCGAGTTTGGTCAAGCGACTACTATAAAGAGGCTACATTGTTCATGCTGCTATTCAGAATATTCATGATGGTTCGTTAATTAATTAGTTTTCTCATTCACAATTTGTTTTAAGAATTATTTCACTTGCATGTTTTTCCAAAATTTTATGATGTTTGGTTTCTTTAATTAGGTGATCATGATGAGTTCTTAACATTAAGTGATGAAGTGGATGCATATGGCATGAAGAGACTGAAGATTTTTCATTCTAGACCCTTTTGACTATCATGGTATAGTTGATGCTCTAAAGGGATGTTCTGGCTTGTTTTACTCCTTTGAGCCTCCCAAGGACCAGTCAAGCACTTACGATGTACGTTCACTTTTTTCACCTTTTTTTAGTGTAAATTATATACACCATTGTTAGCATAAGAAATTCATATACTACTCATACAACTTCATTTTATCTATGGTAATAATAACCTGTTTCATTTTCAAGATTACAAATCTCATATTTTAAAAAGATTTACCTAATTGAATGACTTGATAGTGTAAATCTTATAAACTAACAATATATATACTAATTTAAACTCTTTTTCTATATTTTTCATCAACATTCCCCCGTTTATAACTTATAATTTTTAATTTGTAAATATTCTTGCTTCACTATATGATCTTTCAATCTTAAGTGCCGTGTATAAATGCATGCGATTGAACCATATATATTGTCTGATATTGATTTTTAATTTTTAGTTGTTGGCAAAAAGTGTGGGTTACAACAATTACAGAAAATGAGAAGTAAGTAAATATTACAATAGCCAGAAAGGATAAACTACTAACGATTACAACAAACTGGAAATAAGAACGATTACAACCACTTAAAACTTCGCTGAGTCGAGTGATGACACTCTGTCTTTAAGACAAGATTACCCTGTATATATCCTCTTACGTTATGGGCAATAGTCTCCCAAGATAAAACAACAACTTAACAAATGAGAAAAGGGAGCTCAAGTATTACTCTTGAAGAACTTTGAGTAATGAAATGATGCTAGAGAGGAAGAGGAAGATTTCTGTAATTTTTGTCAAAGTGCGTAACAATTGAGCCAAATGCCTCAATTTATACTGTAAGGAGGATGACTTCTCAACTAGCCAACTAATGACTTTCAATAGTCATGTAATGACACTTATTGAGGGGTTACAATCAGCCAAATAATTGCTGAATTCAAGTGCCTAGTAATGTAGATTCAATGCACCAAAACCAACCCAAGAGGCAGAAACTTTCTGCCTTCCGTCGTGAGCCTCTTCCCAATTTTATCTTTCCTGAAACTCCAGAGACCAAACTGTAAATATTAAGAAATTTGGGTCCAAAAGATAATATTAGAAGAAGCCCAACGCCCAAGACCCACGATCCAATCTCGGACCGGACGGGTGGGCGGCGCGTGTGTGGGCTTAGCCTCGAACCCAAGCACACCTAGGTCCTCCCTCCTTCAAACACATGGGTTACCCCTTGAGATCTCAAACTCTTATCCATTTTTTAGGCTTATAAAATGAAAAATTCTTCATTTTCCCACCGATGAGAGAGATTTGTTCCACACCATATTTTTCATGCATCAACCACCTTACTTTGTGGACCAATATCTCTTTCATTTCTTAACGAAATTTGACGATACTTGGCCCTACGGTCATCTATTCACTTAGTAGATTATGCACGTGTGAAGAACTAAAGTCTCCAACATGTGAAACCCTAGTGTTTAAGTCATTAAAAATGGGTGGACGCAATACACATCAAAGGCAAATTTCCAACAAAAAATGGGGGGGGGGGGGGAGAGGGGGCAGAGTGCTTTACAAATTAAAATTAAAAAGAATACACAAAAATGCAGCAAGTTGGGTTTGACTCCTCAACCTTAAGGAACTAAACTCAATACTTACCCAGTGCACCACTCAATCTCATTTGACAATAGGTTCCTTCAGTTAATATTATTATACACATAATTAATATATTGAGTTTAGTCGGCTGATCATGGGTTCACGTGACAAAAAATTTGTATATAAAATCGCCCCCTGGGGGGATGGGAGGGTTGGAAAGCAAGGTTTTAATGAGTAAATGAAAATTAGAAATGTCAAGATTTAACAAATGTTGATTCAGGCAATTAAGAGTTGCTCAAGTCCAGAAAATTAATTTTGTACTTGCTCGTGCTTTACAAATTAAAATTAAAAAAGAATACACAAAATGCAACAAGTTGGGTTTGACTTCTCAACCTTAAGGAATTAAACTCAATACTTAACCAGTGCACCACTCAATCTCATTTGACAATATGTTCCTTCAGTTAATATTATTATACACATAATTTATTGGAAATTTACTAATGTGGAATTAAGTTTATTCCATTATTTATGACTCCAACAATTGGGGCCCCCGCACGTCGGAAATGTCATTTCCACACACATGCACTCATAGTGTCAAGTATCATAAATTTCGTTAGTGAAAGATATATTGGTACGTAAGTAAATGTTTGAGACATAGAATAATGGACGGTTATTGACTAAACGAACAAAGGATTGTGCAAGTGTAAGATGGAACGGGTCGGAAAGGGACGTGGAGCCGAGAAGGGCCGCGACACCAACCCCATCAGGGCCGCGGCGTCGGGGCGCTTCCCTGGCATAAAGTCTTAAACGAAAATCTATTTTTTGGAGACTTTTGGGCTGCCCTCAATGACATTCATTCCAACATTAATCAACCATTATTTGGCTAATAAATGGGTGTCATTACTTGGGAAATTCATTGCCATTACATGGGTGATTCAATGTCATTACTTGGCACTTCAAGAGACAATTCTTTCACTATAAATTGAGGCATTTGGCTCAATTTTACACACACTTTTCAAGAACAACAATTTTGAAAATTCTTGTTACAAATCCTCTCCTCTTAGCAATCTTTTGTTATTTGTTTTCTTCACTAGAATCACTTGTGTTTTCTTTGCACAAATGATAGTTTCTGTTTTATCTTGGGAGACTATTGTCCGTTAACGTAAAAGCATATATACAGGGCAATCTTGTCTTAAAGACAGAGTGTCATCACTTGACTCAGCACAGTTGTAACACTTTCAGATTTAGTATCTCTTGATTTCAGGTTATCAAGATTCAAAGAGTTTTCTGCCATTGGTATAAAGATTCAAGACTTATTCAATAACTCAACAAACTTGTTGTTGTCACAATTCTTATTTACTACAAGCTTGTTGCTATTGTAATCTTTATGGTTTATACTTTCGAAGCACTTGTAATAGTTATTTACTATTCCCGTACTGCTTTATTTCCAACAATTTTAAGACAAGATTGCATTAATGCTCGAAAGATGTCGGTCAACAGTTGTGTAACCAAATCTGGTTATGGTTGTGGTTGAAGACAATTCCATTGACAGTTCTGTTGATAGTAACTTTGTTTGTATCAAAAAACTAGACTATGGTTCTAATGGAGGTTCAGAGCGCCTATACTGGTCATGTTGTTGATGGTCAAGGTGTTGATGGTGTCACCGCTCCCAAGAGTGGTGGAAGCAAGCGCCCACGAGAGGTTGAGGATGTCAATTGGGACAAAAGGAGAAGGCTGAAGATGTTGTTCTATCTTATAACAGAAGGCCTATATTTGTCCCAGACAAAGGATCTGAATTATGGTAAAGAGAAAATGGACACTCAGTCCAACAAAGTGACTAATGTGGGCCAGAATCCGAAATTGGGGCTAAGTTAACTTTCTTCCTTGTTAATAATAAGATTAAATGATGTCTGATTAAAGTGTGTAAAGTAAGGCTAGGAATATGAAAGTGGTTTCCTGAGGAAAAAAATTATTATATTCCTTACACTTTAAAATTAGAGATTTAATTTCACCTACTTCTATTTTAAAAGATTGGATTTTGAAAACAAGGCTTAAAAGATTTGTTCTTTGGTTACAATTAATTACAATTGTGGACAAATCCTAAGCAAGCACCAGAAATTTCCCTGGGCACCAATCACAAGGGAAGAGGACTAAATACAAACCTGTCACCGATTCCGACAGAAGATCCTTCATTTGATAGAATGGTATTGGACACTCAATCGTACAAATCCTACGGGCGATTGGAGTGGGCCAGAGTTTCCAGGTCTTAAATGATCTGAAGGCCAAAAGAAAGGCAGAAAATAAATTGGACACTCAGTCTGCCAAGGCAACTGGAGTGGACTAGAGTATCTAGATCACATATGATCCGATTACAATCTAACCACGGGCAAGAGCTTGTTCATGTGAAGCGACGCCACCTCTAAAATAGAAGGGGTTGGAGAGGTTGTCCTCAATTGGACTTCAGGGAATGAGATCACTCTAAAAGGAGGTGATACATGTTCTAAACTTTGTTTCAGGGATGTTATTGGTCAAGCTGGTTTGAGACTAGTCCAACAGGTCTGTAATAACTAAGAATGGTACAGTATGTCTGTAGCCAAATGAATGATATATTTGTAATTTGTGCATCTATGCAATCATAGATTAAGACACATTAAATAGAAAGTCATTCAAAAGCTAACTAAGTTGAGATTGTTGCCTCCTGTTGACATAAACCCTCAAAATAAATGTGAGGT
The DNA here is from genome assembly GCA_029783415.1 of Anisodus acutangulus. Lineage (NCBI taxonomy): Eukaryota > Viridiplantae > Streptophyta > Magnoliopsida > Solanales > Solanaceae > Anisodus > Anisodus acutangulus. The sequence goes on along the minus strand of CM056491.1, from coordinate 39,659,634 downwards.
GGGTGAAGAGGCAAAATCACATTTCCATTATGTCAAAGGAATAGCGAAAGAAACACCGCTCATCTAGAACTTAGTCACATCTACGTGGGTGATTTGAAGTTTGTACAAAATAGAGGGGGGAGACAAGTACTTTGTGACCTTCATTGACGATAGTACAACGTATTGCAACTTTTGTTTGTTGAAAAACAAAGATGAAGCCGTTGAAGCAGATAAGCGCTACAAAGCAGAAGTTGAAAATCAACTAAACCTACGGATTGAGGAATTCGTAGTGATAGATGGGGAGAATACGTAGCGCCTTGAGGAATATTATTCCAAATTGGGCATTGTTCATCAAACGACGCCTCCATACTCACCTCAGTCGAATGTTGTCGCTGAATGCAAGAACTGTATATTGAAGGAAATGATAAATGTCTTGCTCATCAATTCCGATCTTTCCCAAAACATGTGGGGAGAAGTTGTCCTTACTGCTAATACGATTCTTAATAGAGTCCCACATAAGGGAAAGGACAAAACTCCATACGAGTTATGGAAAGGAAATAAACCCACCTACAAATGCCTGAAGGTGTGGGGTTGTTTGGCAAAGGTTGAAGTACTTAAGCCAAAGCAGGTCAAGATTGGACCTAAGACTGTAGATTGCATTTTCATCAGATATGCAAATAATAGTAGTGCTTATCGCTTCTTAGTGCACAAGTCAGATGTACCAGATATTGACGAGGGTACGATCATGGAATCAAGGAATGCCCACTTCTTGAGGATAATTTTCCTAGAAAAGAAAGACACATAACCTCTCGCAAATGAAGTTATGAACAAAGCTCTTAGGAACCAGGAGTCGTTGACTGCCCGGATCTAGGTGATTCAGAGCTAGTGGACTCCGAAGTGGCTGAATATCCAGAATCTAATGTTCCAGATTCTCATAACTTGGAGACTCCAGAGATGGAACCAAGACGAAGTAAAAGGGCCAGGAAGGATAAAACCTTCGGTCCTGACTTTGTAGCTTATATGGTTGATAACGAACCAAGGACAATTGCTGAAGCGTTGTCAACTCCAGAGGCACCGCTCTAGAAAGAAGCTATTGAGAGTGACATAAATTCCAGCTTGCAAAACCATACTTGGGAGTTAGTTGATCTTCTTCCGGGAAACAAACTGTTGGGTTGTAAATGAATACTCAAACAGAAGTATAAAGCTATAGACAAGTACAAAGCCAGATTGGTAGTCAAGGTCTATCGACAAAAGGAAGGCCTTGACTATTTTGACACGTACTCCCCGGTGTCTAGAATAACGTCCATACGAGTATTCATTGCGATCGCAGCATTGCATGACCTTGAGATATATCAAATGGATGTCAAAACAGTCTTCCTAAATGGTGATTTGGAAGAAGAAATTTATATGGAACAACCCGAGGGGTATGTGGTTCCAGGGCAAGAGAAGAAAGTTTGTCGACTTGTCAAATCTTTGTACGGGCTGAAACAGGCCCCGAAATAATGGCACAAAAAAATTGATAGTACTCTACTATTGAAGGGTTTCTCCATTAATGTGTGTGACAAATGTGTCTACATGAAAGGTAATTTTGACTCGTCCGTTATGATATGTCTTTACGTAGACGACATGTTGATCACATGGAGTAGTCCTAGTTTGATCCTAGAGACTAAGAATATGTTGAAACAATGTTTTGACATGAAGGATATGGGTATTGCAGATGTCATCTTGGGGATCAAGGTCTCTAAGACATCTGACGGACTGGTCTTATCTCAGTCTCACTACATCGAGGATGTGTTGAGAAAGTTTGAGATGTCCGACAGTTCGCCGATGAAGTCACCACTGGATACGAATCAGAAAATTAATAAAAAATCGTGGTGAACCCGTATGCCAGGAGCGATATGCACATGTGATAGAGTTTGATGTACATAACAAACTGCACCCGACCTGATATCGCTTATGCAGTCAACAAATTGGCTAGGTTTACCCGTAATTCGAGTAATGATCATTGAAAAGCGTTGAATCGGGTACTACGATACCTGAAATACATGCTAACTTATGGGTTGCATTATTCGAGATATCCAGCTGTACTAGAGGGGTACAGTGATGCAAACTGATATCTGATATAGAGAACACCAAGTCCACTAGTGGGTATATATTTACAATTGGTGGTGGGGTTGTATCTTGGAAATCCTCTAAGCAAACTTGAATTGCTCGATCCACGATGGAATCAGAGTTTATTGCTTTAAACAAAGCATGAGAAGAAGCTGAGTGGCTTCATGACTTCTTAGAGGACGTCCCATGTTGGGACAAACTCGTACCTTCTATAATGATCCACTACAACAGCTAGTCGACTCTAGGAAGGGAACGGAGTTCTATGTATAACGACATGTCTCGTCATATTCGACGGAGAGATAAGACCGTTAGACAGCTGATCACCACGGGTATTATTGCCATTGATTATGTAAAATCAAAGGATAACATAGCAGACCCGTTGACTAAGGGCATACCCAGAGATTAGATGTTCTGCATGTCTAGGGGAATGGACTTAAAACCCAAACAATAAGGACTAATACGGTAGTAACCCAACCTTACTGACTGGAGATCCCAGGAATTAGGTTCAATGGGAAAACTAAGCTGTAAAGGTACAGTTGAGTGCTTCGGTGAAAGCAAGAGCACTTCGGGTTATGATTTCTATAAGGAACATAAACCCAAAGTCGTTCCTGCGATAGACATTAAGTGCTATCTGCAGTGTAGGTAAATGTTAAGTTTCCAAAACCTTTAATGATCCTCAACGATTGAGGTTAGGTTTGAGTAAATTTTTAATGGTTTCTAATACTGGTGAAGTGGGGTATAGCAGGATACCTTGTAGGAGACCACCTATTTAAGTGCGAGGACAGACCACCTCAAATGAACGCACTTAATAATCCAAGTGTGTCCACGGCCACAACGGACAAAATAATAAGAAGAAACGAATAAATGGGAGGTATTATTTTGGTACCGTTGTCTTGCCTTACATTAAACACTAACGATTCAAGACATCACGTTCACCGCGCAGTAAGTAAGTCCGATGGTATTCAACTAGGGAAGGTTCAAAGCTGAAGCTACCTCTCCTAATGCAATATATTTTCGCTGAAAGATTGTTGAAAGTAGGCACCTTGTGTGTGCGCCAAAATCTCTTTCAAGAGGGGATTGTTGAAAATTTACTAATGTGGAATTTAGTTTATCCAATTATTTATGACTCGAACAATTGGGGCCCCGCACGTCGTAAACGTCGTTTACACGCACGTGCACTCATAGTGCCAAGTATCGTAAATTTCGTTAGTGAAAGAGATATTGGTACGTAAGTAAATGTTTGAGACATAGAATAATGGACGGTTATTGGCTAAATAACAAGTGTTCCACGTCGGTAAACGAAGGAAGGATTGTGCAAAGTGTAAGATTGAACAGGACAGAAAGGGTCGCGGAGCCGAGAAGGGCCGCGACACCAACCCCGTCAGGGCCGAGGCGCCGGGGCGCTTCCCTGGCAGAAAGTCTTAAACGAGAATCTAATTTTTGGAGACTTTTGGGCCGTCATCAATCGCATTCATTCCATCATTAATCAGTCATTATTTGGCTAATAAATGGGTGTCATTACTTGGGCAATTCATTGACATTACATGGGTGATTCAATGCCATTACTTGGCACTTGAAGAGACAATTATTACACTATAAATTGAGGCCTTTGGCTCAATTCTACACACATTTTTCAAGAACAACAATTCTGAAATTCTTGTTGCAAATCCTCTCCTCTTAGCAATCTTTTGTTATTTGTTTTCTTCTCTAGAATCACTTGTGTTTGCTTTGCACAAATGATAGTTTGTTGTTTTATCTTGGGAGACTATTGCCCGCTAACGTAAAAGCATATATACTGGGCAATCTTGTCTTAAAGACAGAGTGCCATCACTCGACTCAACACAATTGTAACACTTTCAGATTTAGTGTCTCTTGATTTCAGGTTATCAAGATTCAAACAGCTTTCTGCAATTGGTATAAAGATTCAAGACTGATTCAATAACTCAACAAACTTGTTGTTGTCGCAATTCTTATTTACTACAAGCTTGTTGCTATTGTAATCTTTATTATTTATCCTTTCGAAGCACTTATAATAGTTATTTACTATTCTCATGTTATATATCCAACATAATTAATATATCGAGTTTAGTCGGCTGACCATGGGTTCACGTCACCTAAATTTTGTATATAAAATCTCCACTTTGGGGGGAGGGTTGGAGAGCAAGGCCTTAATGAGTAAACGAAAATTAGAAATGTCAAGATTTAACAAACGTTGATTCATGCAATTAAGAGTTGCTCAAGTCCAGAAAATTAAATTTGTACTTGCTAGTGCTTTACAAATTAAAACTAAAAAGAATACACAAAAATGCAGCAGGTTGGGTTTGACTCCTCAACCTTAAGGAACTAAACTTAATACTTAATCAGTGCACCACTCAATCTCATTTGACAATAGGTTCATTCAGTTAATATTATTATACACATAATCAATATATCGAGTTTAGTCGGCTGACCATGGGTTCACGTAACCTAAATTTTATATATAAAATCGCCCCTTTGGGTGGAGGGGGAGGGTTGGAGAGGAAGGCCTTAATGAGTAAATTAAAATTAGAAATGTAAGATTTAACTAAAGTTGATTCAGGCAATTAAGAGTTCCTCAAGTCCGGAAAATTAAATTTGTACTTGCTAGTGCTTTACAAATTAAAATTAAAAAGAATACACAAAATACAGCAAGTTGGGTTTGACTCCTCAACCTTAAGGAACTAAACTCAATACTTAACCAGTGCACCACTCAATCTCATTTGACAATAGGTTCCTTCAGTTAATATTATTATACACATAATTAATATATCGAGTTTAGTCGGCTGACCATAGGTTCACGTGACCTAAATTTTGTATATAAAATTGCCCCGTGGGGGAGGAGGGGAGGGTTGGAGAGCAAGGCCTTAATGGGTAAACGAAAATTAGAAATGTCAAGATTTAACAAACGTTGATTCATGCAATTAAGAGTTGCTCAAGTCCAGAAAATTAAATTTGTACTTCCTAGTGCTTTACAAATTAAAATTAAAAAGAATACACAAAAATGCAGCAAGTTGGGTTTGACTCTTCAACCTTAAGAACTAAATTCAATATTTAACTAGTGCACCAATCAATCTCATTTGACAATAGGTTCCTTCAATTAATATTATTATACACATAATTAATATATCGAGTTTAGTCGGCCGGTCATGGGTTCACGTGACCTAAATTTTGTATATAAAATCGCCCTTTAGTGGGGAAGGAGGAGGGGAGGGTTGGAGAGCAAGGCCTTAATGAGTAAACGAAAATTAGAAATGTCAAAATTTAACAAACGTTGATTCAGGCAATTAAGAGTTGCTCAAGTCCAGAAAATTAAATTTGTACTTGCTAGCAAATAATTCTCCGATCCATTTGAGAGAAGTATTTACCCCTTGAAACTCACTATGCGATCATTGAAATATTCAATGAGTTCCATTCATCACCATTGAACTTGTCAAGAATTGGTCTCTTTTTGTTTGACTTTGAGTTGGTCCTATAATATATATTGGACCAAAGTGTTTTTTTGATAATATTCTAGAAAAACTTTTAATATCAAGAATTGGAATAAGTAAATAGAGTATGAGCCTGTTCAGTTTGGCTTATTTTAAATGCTTTTAAGTCAAAATAGTTTTTAAGCACTTTTGTAGTGTTTGAGTAAAATAAAAAAGTGTTTTTAAGCTAAAATAACAAAAATAAGCCAAAAGTTATAAGCTAAAATTTATAACTTATGATTTTTGGCTTATAAGTCAAAAGTCATAAGCTCATCCAAACGTGTACGACAACTAATCGATGTGCGAATTATCAGTGGGACACGAAACCTAGTATAGCTAGCTATAGTTGGTTTACAGATTTATACCATGTTCTAGCTAGTTTATTATGCAAGTAATATAATGAAAATTAGGTATACACTTTAGTGTACAAATACCTGCAAGCTGTTTTGGGTTTGTAGTTAATGTTATCCACACAACATCTCCCAACTCAAATAGACACTCTGTAAAGCTCAAAATGTCCCGCCTAATTGGTCTCCCACCTACATATGGATGCAAGAAAAGTGCATATTTAATTTGAAAATGACTTAGAGCCTGTTTGGATGGCATTATAATTTATGGCTTTATAAGCCAAAAATCATAAGTTAGAAATTCTATTAATTTCTAACATTAATATAGAAAGTTTAAGTGTTTTGTTCTAAAGAAAAAAAGACAGTTTAAGTGTTTTGATTTATCAATACAATCAATACAAGGAGTATATTTGCATTTGAATTATATTACTATAAAAGCGTTTAATAGTACTCCTATGTTCTGGCTTTCTAAAGTAGTACTACCATTTATTTTAGATCAAATTAATTTAACTAAGGGTGTGTTTGGTATGGAGGAAAACATTTTTTGAAAAATATTTTTCAATCTTCTCATGTTTAGTTGGTCAAAATTTGTGGAAACATTTTCTCTAAAAAAAAGAAGTTCCTCAAAAATAAGGAAAATGACTTTCTTAATGAAAGTACGGAAAACAAGTTACATAAGTGACATTCCAAGTTCATTACACCCACCCAACCGCCCAACCCCCACCCCTTGACCATCCCACCCCCGCCACCCCTGAACCCTCACTCCCCACCTTATTCCACCCCATAGTGTTTTGCTAGATTACCTACAAATGTCATTGGGATAATATTTGTTTTCACTACAAGAAAATATAAAATTGGCAACAAAACTTTAGCAACAATAAATATATTGTTGCTAAAAAATGTAAATGACAACAAAAATTTAATATATTTTTGCTAAAAACGTAAATGGCAACAAAAAAAATAACTTGTTGCGAAAACTTTTTGCATCGAAGGTTATTGCAACGGCATTGCAACAACTTTTGATGTTGCGAAAAGTACTTTTGGCAACAATATCCAACATATGACAACAAAAATATTGTTGGGAAATGTATCTTTTTTCTTGTAGTGTTTCTTTCTTACCAACACTCGGAAATAAGTAAGAAACTCACTTATTTTTCAAAAAAATATTTTCTAGGAAAACTTTTTCCTTTCATACCAAACACAACCTAAAACTACACTTATTTTGAATTGGAGAAAATACATTAATAAGATAAAGATAAAATTTAAATTATATGTGATTACCAAGAGTGGCAACTTCGCTTCAGTAAATCTCTTTCATTCTTTTCCCTTATAACTCCCTCTCATTATTATTTTGGCGGTACTGCTACCTTTTTGTTGTATATATAGATGCTAGCTTTCATGCTCTAGCTTTATATATACAACACAAGTTTCAATCATACTCTTCACATCCCAAATTAATCACCTATACTACTTTATCCTCCCTTTATGTAACAATTCAATTAATAGACTCTCTCATTATTTGGATTGTTATATAGTTCCTTTGATATGGCTTCGGCATGTGTTATGGATGCCTCGAGTTGTTTTGGTACAAGACTAGTGAAATGTCTTCTTGACAGAGGATATATTGTTCATGCAGCACTTCAAAATTATGATTAGATTTTTTTTATTGCTCTTCAATTCGATCTTTTTCCTTTGTCGAGTCACTAGTTTTCTTCCTTTATTTTGATTAATGTGAGGTAGGGTACTTTCATATTAGGCGAATCGTTGTTCTTGAATGAACTTGAATGTGATGATGATGACAAGATGAAGAAATTGAAGATTTTTCAGTCGGACCTATTCAATTATCATAGTATTGTTGATGCGTTGAAGGGTTGAAGGGTTGCTCGGCTCTGTTCTATTCCTTTGAGCCTCCTTCTGATCATTCCAATTACGATGTACGATCACTCTTTACTCTTTCATACTCTATAGATTGTGTGATTCGTGGCTCGAGTTTAACTTCTACTAGGTCGCGAAAAAATAATTACATATATAATCGTCCATAACAAGTAGAATTATTAGTAACTTGAATATAAGACAAATTACCAGCTATAATAGGGCACGTTCCTGCTTGCCCAAGCTGAGAATTTGCTCTTGTTTTTCTTTCTTTCTAGTTTATACCTTTTCCCTTTTCTATTTGCGTTTCAATGGTTATAATATTGTTTATGAAATTAAGGTGTAGATTCGACATCCTAATTAAACGTCAAGTTGGATGACAATTACCTTGTGTTATATTTATATGATTTGGTAGTGAATTGTGTAATTTTGGGAATTGAAATAAGTAAAATAACAAGTGTATGTATAATTGGCAGGAATTTATTGTAGAAGTGGAGGTGAAGGCAGCACATAATGTACTGGAAGCATGTGCACAAACAGACACTATAGAGAAAGTTGTGTTCACTTCCTCAGCAACTGCAATTATTTGGGGACATGAAAATGACCAAAACTCTCCATCCATGGATAATCTTGATGAAATACATTGGAGTGACATCAAATTTTGTCGTAAATTCAAGGTATGCCAACATATATTACGTTTAGAATATGCAAATTTATGCAACAAACTTTTTTTTTTGCAGTCGACAAAAAATTAAAGTTTAATTGTACCTAATGGGGTAGAAAAAAAAAACAAGTATAGTACCTAATGGAATTAGTTCAAAGTTCATGTCCTGATAGATTAGAACAAAAGATTATCGTGAATACAACTACTTGTGCATGAAATTCAATAAGAAGACTTCTTTTCTTATTGTTAAGAGTCCCACATAGGATATGGAATGGGAACATAGACTCCTTATATGGACTTGGACAATCCTCACCATACAAGCTAGCTTTTGGGGTTGAGTTTGGCCCAAGATTCATTCTTTACCAGCTATCTTTTAGGGTTGAGTTAGGACCCCCTTTTTTCATTCGTTTCTCCCCCTCCTCTCCCCTCCCCCCTACTTTTTGGAATATGCACTAAAAGCGGTAGAACACATTCTCAATATTATACCCATTCGTGCGATTCAAAAAAGACACCCACTGAAATTCTCTACCGTCGGATCCCTACCTATGACCATTTTAGAATTTTCGGTTGTATGTGTTACCCTAATCTGGCATCCACGGCCTCCCACAAATTGGCACCCAGATCTACTTCGTGTGCTTTCCTAGGCTTCCCATCAAACCATAGGGGGTACCTGTGCTATGAGCTATCCATCGACAAAATCATAATCTCATGCCACGTCACTTTTGTCGAGTATGTTTTCCCGTTTGACAACATTCAAAAATTCTGAGTCATTGATTACAAATTTCTTGATGATTCGGACACATCACCTCTTGTCTACCAGGCTCTCCGACATGCTACCACTGTTCCGGCAGCAGTCAACACTTTGTCACCGTCACTGACTCATGCCGCTGCCACCACCGGCAGTTCCCTAGACAGCGGCACCGTCTCTCCTCCCGTCGTTGTCTTCCGCACTGCCACCGTATTAGTCTCACGGCGTTTCCGCCGCCGGCGGTGTCCATGTTCCAACCCAGTCACCATCATATGCTTCCGTTGTCTCTCCATCGATTCCGGTCACCATCTCCGACACCCAATTGACGCCTATTGTGTCCCAGTCACCGATCGCCACCAACACCACCACTGTACCAGTCAGCGGCATCCATCGCCGTACCCGACAACACCAGCCTCAACCCTCAGCCCTCAGCCCCTGTCATTCCACCCAGATCGGCACCCTTACCTCTCCCGATGTCAACATCAGACAACAACCACGCAGTTTTCTTTACCGTCGGCCAATCCGATGGAAATCGCGACCCAGGTTCTGCCACCAGTAACCCGCCACCACACATTCACCCAAATATCCATCCTACACCTAAACCCACGCACCATATGGAAACCCGAGCCCAACATAGGATTTTCAAACCCAAAGTCCAATTTAACCTGTCCACCCAAACCATTTTCCAAATACCCAAAAATCCCCAAATTAACCAAACAAGACCCTAATTGGAATGCGGTCATGCGTGAGGAATTTAATGCTTTAACAAAACAACACACTTGGTAATTGATTCCTAAACCGGAGGGGGTGAATGTGATCCATTGCATGTGGCTTTTTCATCATAAATACGGAGACAATGGTGACTTGGAGAGATATAAGGCGAGACTTGTGGCAAATGACACTAATCAGCAAGAGGGCATTGATTGTGGTGAGACATTCAATCCGGTTGTTAAACCGGCTACCATTCGCACAGTTCTGAGCATTATCTTGAGTAAGCATTGGCCGATTCATCAACTTGATGTAAAAAATACGTTTCTTTATGGTGATATGAAAGAAATTGTTTACATGCATCAACCACCTGGTTTTGTACATCCAGCAGCTACTCAGTATGTATGACGTCTGCGTAAGTCCCTTTATGGTTTGAAACAGGTCTCTTGAGCGTGATATGAATGCTTTGCACAATACATTATGCAAATTGAGTTCGTATGCATCAAATGTGATACCTCTCGATTTATTTTTCATCGCGGTAGTAGTATTGCCTATTTATTGTTATATATGGATGACATAGTGCTTATTGCCTCCTCCGATTTATTGAAAAATGAGATTATTGCATTGCTTAAATTCGAATTTGCTATGATTGACTTGGAGAAGTTGAGCTATTTTTTGGAGATATCAATGACTCGTTCTGCATATACTATGTCTTGTGTCAACGCAAATATGCAGAGAAGATAGTGTACAAGGCTAAAATGGCAAACTGCAAGATCATGTCCACTCCAGTTGACTCTATATCTGTCACGACCAGACCCGACGGGCCGCGACTAACCGCCCTAATGACGTCATTATCCTGACCTGTCACACATAATCCAACTAACACCTAATGAATCTGAAATTCGGCAGCATAACGCTGCAATAACAACATATGCCAGGGTAGGCAAGCCGACAAGGCTGCCTTTATCCCCGAATGTACCTGCCTCCTGAGGAGTCACAACTAGCCAACACAATACAACAGGCAAGCCGATAAGGCTGCCACTAGATAATATCATATATACACGGGACACCCCAATACAGAGTACAATAGCATGACTGACCAAAACAGAGTTATAACCCTTACATAAGTACAACCCATAACTGTCTACAAACCTCTATAAGAAGGACAACGACATATGACGGGACAGGGCCCCGTCGTGCCCCTAAATATACATAAATAAAAATGATAGGGTTCCGTACAAAAATGGTAAAGCTCTGGATCAAAGGAGCTTTCCAAACAGCTGTGCAAGAACCTAAACCGGAGGGTCACCAAACTGAGCACTTGTACCTGCGGGCATAAACGCAACCCCCCGAGAAAAGGGGGTCAATACAAAATAATGTACTGAGTATGTAAACATGAAATACTGCAAATGAGATCATAAGTAGCCAATGGATAACAAGAGGTCAGTATAAACATCAGGATCCAAATACAATTGTGTCATAAATAATAAAAGTCAGTTGTGCCTTATAAAAATGAGAGTCAAGTCAAGAAAACATAAATGCATGTCCATATACATATATATACATGTAACGTAACTCGGCCCACTAATGCGGGACTCGGTGGAATCATATCATAACCCGGCCCATATTGGGACTCGGTGAAGTCATATCATAACCCGGCCCATTCTGGAACTCGGTAAAGTCATATCATAACCTGGCCCATTCTGGGACTCGGTAAAGTCATATCGTAACTCGGACTATTCTGGGACTCGGTAAAGTCATATCGTAACCCGGCCCATTCTGGGACTCGGTGAAAAATGCAAGGTTGTGCACGAACATAACCCGGCCCGGGACTCGGTGAAGTGAAATAATAACACTTAGCACGAGTAGATTTCATAAGTAACCATATGCAATCAAAATTTTCATTTGACTCCCAATAAAATCATTATAATAATATCATAATAAACTCTTTACTGAAAAATCATAGGCACTTCTCATAACTAACATCTTTAGGAATTAAACTGTATAAGAATCATGTACGTCCGACGTACCTTCATTAAATAAAAATCATGCAAAAGAAAGAAGGAATAGTTCACCTACCTCTTAGACGAACTAATCAACTCAATATTAGAGTACGTCTCGCTTTAGAACTTCAACCTATAATAATGATAATATGTTTGTCAATTCTATGATCACTAGCAAACTTTATATCGAATAACGACTTTCTATTTTATAAAAATTCGGGCAGCACTTCCCTTGTTTATACATGTTTCCACAACTTCCAAACGAGGCTAACAACATCAATAACCACGCACCAATTAAGGGCACAACCAAAACAGCAACAAAGGGGATTTACACACCCACTTCTCATGTAAATTTATCCTCTTAATTCACATTAAAACAGCCCACAAAAATAGTCCATGTTCCAACAACAACGAGGGTAGAATGTGAAGCCTTTTTACACATTTCTACAACCTTATTTCTTTAGGACTTACATTATCAATTACCACACTTAAACATGCATAATGGTAACTAAATTTCCAGCATTATAACACCACAAAACAGTCCCTAAAACAGTCCATCGATTTCATGCAAGTTCTTGGCCACAACATGTCATAATTCCATAACTCTTCTCTTAACTCCTAAAATCCAATTCCATATTTCAATACTTCCATATAACTAATTTAAACTTTAATATCAATGTTTCCTTTCAACTTCATCATGCAATTAATGATAATAATACAACAATAACCAACGAATCCAACAATCACCAAAATATGTTCTAAATTGGCAACTAGCCCAAAATTGTCACATGCATTGTTTAAATTCTAAATTTTCCTTAACACAAATTCATATCCTTAATTCTAACAACATGCATCCCAATTAAATTATAGAAAGAAGAATTTTATACCTCAAATTTCGTCCAAAACAGTCCATAATTTTCTGCCCACGGCTTGTCCGAAAATTTCCACTGTTTTCATATTTCTATCCCTTTTTTGTTCACTTCTTCAACTCCAATTGACATGCAAGTGTTCTACAATGTTAAGCCATCATCCCTACACGTTTTTCTTCCAAAATTTCATCCAAAAAGCTCGAAATTTCTGTGCTAAAGTCTCGGCCAGCAGTGACTGTTTTTGCCACTGTTTTTGGTGTTGTTTTGCTTCTAATTTTTGGTGAAAAATGTAGTCTAGGAAGAAAAGATAAAAACCTCAAATTTGGATATGGGATTGGGGGGTTCTCGGCTGGGGTATGGGGGAGGAGAGGAGAGGAGAGTTTGTTTTAAGTTTTGAATGAAGAAGCTGAAATAATGTAGGTTAATAAAAAAATTTGGATTTTTAATATTACACTTTGGCCCCCAAGTTCTTCAATTAATAAATCTTAAACCCACCTCTTTTAATTCCCGAGAATTTCATAAAGCCTCGTATCCTCAATGTCATAATTTTATAATATAATACTATTCCATAACTCCATTGGAATACATTCAACTACTAGGATTAATTCTCGTCGTCACATGTATAGCACTAAAGAAAAACTATTCCGGGATAACATCCGTTTATACACTAATTTTCCGTATTAACATATGTAAGTGCTCCTTATATTCAATATCCGAATCTTACTTCCTTAATGACGTTCTTAATTATCATCTTAATCTTACGAGGTGTAACATTCTTCCCCCCTCAGAAACATTCGTCCTCGAATGTTCATAATAAGTCTTATGCTAGAAAAATTTATGCAGAGTCTCCTTTATAACTATGTCTATCCACCTATATTCAGCAAACCAACAGGTACCACACAGGGCCACAATATATCACTCATATACAATTTCCAATTACCATAATCAAATAAGGAGTTAAATTACATTACCTGGAGTCATAGGGAACAAGTAAGGATATTTCTTCCTCATTTCATCTTCTGCCTCCCATGTCATTTCCTCCCTATTGTTGTTTCTCCACAATACCTTGAAGGAAGCCACATCCTTCGTCCGTAATCTCCTGACCTGGCGATCAAGTATGGCTATGGGACTTTCCTCATAAGACAGCTCCTCTGTCACCTGGACATCATCTACTGGGAAGACTCTGGAAGGATCACCAATACACTTACGCAACATAGTTACATGGAAGACTGGATGTACCGCCTCCAATTCAGAGGGTAGATCAAACTCATAGGCAACCTTGCCTATCCTACGAATGACCTGGTAAGGCCCGATGTACCTTGGGATAAGCTTCCCTTTCTTGCCAAACCTCATCACACCCTTCATGGGTGACACCTTTAGGAACACCCAATCATCAACTTGAAACTCTAAGTGTCGACGTCGATTATCAGCATATGACTTCTGTCGACTCTGTGCTGCTAATAATCTCTCCTGAATGAGCTTCACCTTATCGACAGCTTGCTGAACCATGTCTGGGCCGATCAACTTAGTCTCACCTACATCAAACCAACCAATAGGTGACCTGCACTTTCTCCCATATAAGGCCTCGTACGGTGCCATCTGGATGCTAGAATGGTAGCTGTTGTTATAGGCAAACTCAATGAGTGGTAAATGATCATCCCAACTACCTCTGAAGTCAATAATACAGGCCCTCAACATATCCTCTAATGTCTGGATAGTACGCTCTGCCTGCCCATCCGTCTGAGGATGAAATGATGTGCTGAGACTCACTTGTGTCCCCAATCCCTTCTGGAATGATCTCCAGAAGTTAGCTGTAAACTGAGCTCCTCGGTCTGATATAATAGATGTGGGAAACCCATGCAGTCTCACTATTTCCCTGATGTACAGCCTAGTATAGTCCTCAACTGAGTAAGTAGTCCTCACTAGAAGAAAATGGGCTGATTTCGTCGGCCTATCCACGATAACCCATATGGAATCACACTTCCGCTGAGTGCGAGGTAAGCCTGTAATGAAGTCCATATTGATCACTTCCCACTTCCAAGTCGGGATCTCAATCTCCTGTAATAATCCACCAGGCTTCTGATGCTCAACCTTAACCTGCTGACAATTTGGGCACTGGGCAACAAATTCTGCTATGTCTCTTTTCATGTCATCCCACCAATACAAACATCTAAGGTCATGGTACATCTTCGTCGACCCTGGATGAATGGAATAACGGGCATTGTGTGCCTCTCCCATAACCTGCTGTCGTAGCCCTGCAACATCAGGTACACATAACCTGCCCTCATACCTCAGCACATCATCAGGTGTAACCTCAAATAAAGTCTTTCCCTTTCGGAGAGTTGCATCTCTATACCGGTCCAGAACAAGATCCTCATACTGACGTTTCTTTACCTCTTCCACGATAGAGGACTCAACAACATCCTGAATAAGAACCCCGCTATCTCCCGAATCCGCCAATCGGACTCCAAGACTAGCTAGCTTGTGTATCTCATGAACCATCTCCCTTCTGTCTGACTGCACATCCGTTAAGCTACCCATGGATCTACGGCTAAGAGTATCTGCCACAACATTGGCTTTTCCCGGGTGGTACAAGATATCAACATCATAGTCCTTTAGCAACTCTAACCACCGCCTCCGCCATAGGTTCAACTCCTTCTGCTTAAAGATATATTGGAGACCCTTTTGATCCGTATAAATATCAACATGAATCCCATACAAATAATGTCTCCAAATCTTCAGGGCATGAATCACCGCTCCTAGCTCCAAATCATGAGTGGGGTAATTCTTTTCATGCTTTCTGAGCTATCGGGAGGCATAAGCTATAAATTTGCCATGCTGCATCAACACATAACCTAGCCCAATACCTGAAGCATCACAACAGATGACATAACCATCCGGTCCCTCGGGAAGAGTCAGAACTGGAGTCGTAGTCAACTTATCCTTCAATAACTGGCAATTGTGCTCACAAGCATCCGTCCACTAAAACTTAGCTGCCTTCTGGGTTAGCCAAGTCAAAGGCACTGAGATCGAGGCAAACTTCTCCACAAACCTTCTGTAATACCCTGCTAGCCTCAAAAAACTGCGTACATCAGTAGGTGTCGTAGGTCTGGGCCAAGTCTTCACCGCCTCAATCTTCTGTATATCTACCTGAATACCATTAGCCCCGATAGTATGCCCCAAGAATGCCACCGAAGTAAACCAGATCTCACACTTGGAAAACTTGGCATACAACTGTTGGTGCTGGAGGACCCTAAGTACCATCCTCAAATGGTCTTCATGCTCCTGCTTTGAACGGGAATAAACTAGGATATCATCAATGAATACAATGACGAACATGTCTAAGAATGGCCTGAATACCCGGTTCATCAAATCCATAAACACTGCTGGAGCATTGGTCAGTCCAAAAGACATCACCCTAAACTCATAATGTCCATATCGAGTTCTGAATGCAGTCTTTGGAATATCTGCCTCCCTTACTCGCACCTGATGATAACCTAATCGCAAGTCTATCTTCGAGAAGCACTTAGCATCCTGTATCTGGTCAAATAAATCATCAATCCTGGGAAGGGGTACATGTTCTTGATGGTTACCTTGTTCAGCTGCCTATAATTCATACACATCCGCAGCGATCCATCTTTCTTCCTCACAAATAACACTGGTGCTCCCCATGGAGATGTACTCGGCCTAATAAAGCCTTTCTCCAACAAGTCTCTCAGTTGCTCCTTCAACTCCTTCAGCTCTGCAGGTGCCATTCTATAAGGAGGAATGGATATAGGTTGGGTACCTGACAATACATCTACACTGAAATCTATCTCCCGCTCTAGAGGGAGACCTGGAAGATCATCTGGGAATATATTTGGAAACTCACTAACTACCGGAACTGACTGAAGAGTCGGTACCTCCGCTTCTGTATCATGCACCCGATACCTCCGCTTCTGTATCATGCACCCGGTACCTCCGCTTCTGTATCATGCACCCGAACCAAATGATAGATACAACCTTTTCTGACCATCTTCCTTGCCTTGAGGTATGAAATAAACTTACCCCTCGGCGATGCTGCATTCCCTTTCCATTCTATAACTGGCTCGTCTGAAAACTGAAATCGAACAAACTTCTCCCTACAATCAATGTTGGCAAAACAAGAAGCCAACCAATCCATACCCATAATGACATCAAAGTCGGTCATATCCAACTCTATCAAATCTGCTAAGGTATGACGGCTATATATCACCACCGAATAATTTTTATACACACGCTCAGCTATAACCGAATCTCTTATTGGTGTAGCTACCTTAAATGGTTCTATCGGCTCAGGTTTTATCCTATTCTATTAGCAACAAGAGGGGATATGTAGGACAAGGTGGAACCTGGATCTATCAAAGCATATACATCACAGAAAAAGATCGATAGTATACCTGTAACAACATCTGGTGATGCCTCCTGATCACGTCTACTGGCCAAAGCATAACCATTCCCCAATATAAAGCTTACCACACTGAGAGCACCGAGGATAAGATGGCCCCAACTGACTAGAGCCTCTGTTCCTCTGAGAACCCGAAGCCATGGAGCTCTGTCCGGCTCTTGAATACCCGGGGCGGTCGAACCTCCCTGCCAGAATCGTAGAGGAGCACTATGTCTTTGGTGAGATGAATATCGACTCTTCTTTGGGCCCATGCGCCTTGAGACTCACCGGAATAAGCTGCCGACCTAGCCCTCTTATGTTGGTCCTTGTCATGACCTTTGTCTGGCTGTCGCCCTTTATGTCGGTCCTCAACCCCCTGTGCGTATGCCTGGATACGAGCAATATCCATACCCAGCTGAAGAGCCACCGCCATATAACCAGCGATCAGAAAATGGTCCAGGCCCATCACAAAGCGATGCACCATGTCTGCCATCTCTGCTACAATAGTGGGTGCGTATCTGGCCAATGAATCAAACTCCAGGCTATACACACGAATGGTCCTGCCTAATCTGTCCACTCTAGCTCTCCTCATCTCTGGAGGCAAGAAGTGACCAAGGAAGGCCTCTGTAAACTCCTCCCATGTAGCTAGAGGAACATCCTCTCCCCTGGACAACTCTCAAGACTCATACCAGTTTGTAGCTATATCCCGCATTCTATACGAAGCCAACTCCACAGACTCAGTCTCCGAAGCCCTGATTACCCTCAAGGTATGCTGCATCTGTCGGCTAAACTCCTACAGGTCATCCTCGGACCTTGACCCGAAAAACTCTGGTGGACTACAGCTCAAGAAATCACGGACCCCCAAACTATCTGCTCTGGGGCCAACTACTGGTCCCTGTCTATAAGTCTGCCCTACCACTAACCTAGTCAGCAGCTGCACCGCATCTCTCATGGCTCTGTCCTCTTCCCCCGGCTGAGGAGCTGGAGGCTCAGGTGCTGGGGCCTCGGAAACTGGTGATGTTGCCCCCTGAACTGGAGCCTCTGGTGGTGGCGACGAAGCAGAGCTCGCCGACTGGGGCACAGTCTCCGGCATAGACTGAGTACGGGACCTGGTAACTCTCTGAATCCGACTAGTATCTCCCGCTGTAGACTTGCCCTTCTGGGCTGCTATCGCCTTCTTCGGAGGCATAGCTGTAAACATAGTAAGTCGTCAGAAAGGGATTATCCTAATAACATAGCTCTATTGCACGATCTAAGAGATGAAAGAATAGAAACCAATCCTAAATGCCCTGCAGCCTCCTGCGTATAAGTATGGTGCACAACATACCCATACGCAAGACTCTACTAGACACGGTCTGTAGACATTCCGAGGACAACCTGGCTCTGATACCACTTTTTTCACGACCCGACCCGACGGGCCACGACTAACCGCCCTAATGACGTCATTATCCTGACCTGTCACACATAATCCAACTAACACCTAATGAGTCTGAAATTCGACAGCATAACGCTGCAATAACAACATATGCCAGGGTAGGCAAGCCGACAAAGCTGCCTTTACCCCCGAATGTACTTGCCTCCTGAGGAGTCACAACTAGCCAACACAATACAACAGGCAAGACGACAAGGCTGCCACTAGATAATATCATATATACACGGGGACACCCCAACACAGAGTACAATAGCATGACTGACCAAAACAGAGTTATAACCATGTCAAAGCTTAATGTTGTTGATGGTGCTCCAGTATCTGATCCCACTCTTTATATGAGTCTTGCAGGTGCACTCCAGTATCTTATATTTACTAGGCCTGACATTGCTTATGTTGTTCAGCGGGTGTGCTTATTCATGCATGCCCTCAGAGAGCCTCATTTTATTATTCTTAAGCATATCATTCGATACGTTAAGGACACACTTGATTATGGCTTGCACCTATACCCCTCACCATCGACCAGATTATTATCATATACAGATGTTGATTGGGCAGGTTGTCCGGACACGCGATGCTCCACCTCCGGCTACTGCGTGTTCTTAGGAAATAACCTCATTTCATGGTCTACCAAGCGGCAAGCCACCTTATCTCATTTGAGTGTAGAAGCCGAGTATAAAGGCTTTGCGAATGTTATTGTTGAGATCTGTTGGATTCGAAACCTTCTTTTGGAGCTTCAGTGTCCCCTGCGTAAGGTGTCTTTGGTTTATTGTGATAACATATCCGCCATATATTTATCTCATAATCCGGTTTAGCATCAGTGAACCAAGCATATTGAGATGGATATACATTTTGTTCGTGAGAAGGTTTCTCTCGGTCATGTTAAGGTACTGCATGTACCTTCTTCATATCAGTATACATATATATTCACGAAAGGCCTTCCCAGACAACTCTTTCTCGACTTCAGATCCAGTCTTAGCGTCCGACCTCCTCCCGCTCCGACTGAGGGGATGTGTTAACGTGTATAATGTGTATTATTTAGCCATATTTAGTATTGTATAATTATGGTAAATATATGATCCTTATTGTAATAGGATTTCTCATTGTACACACTATATATATTTGTATTAATAAGAAAGACTCCCCAATGAAGATTAATATAATTTTACATGGTATCAGAGTCAGACCCATTCCAATTCTTTGTTCACCGATGTTCCCCCAAATTATATTATCCACGCTTTAGTTAACAAGGTCTAGGCGTGCGAGGGAGTGTTAAGAGTCCCACATCGGATATGAAATTGGAACATGGACTCCTTATATGGACTTGGACAATCCTCACCCTACAAGCTAGCTTTTGTGGTTGAGTTAGGTCCAAGATCCATTCTTTACATTTATAGTGTATTATTATCCCGTTTCAGTTTATGTGTCTTACTTTAATTGGGACGGAGTTTAAGAGAGAGACTTTTGAATCTCATCGGATTGAACTAAATATTTTTCTAATGTACCAAAATATCATACTTTTTAAATGGACTAAAAAGTAAAGTAAGATACTTAAATTGAAAGAGAAGAAATATGTTTTAATATGCTAATTATAATAATCAATTTGTGGTGAAAATGGGAATATACTTACTCTTGCAGACCTAATGCAGGCTTCCAAGTATGTTAATCCACCATGTATATATGATAAACTAGACTATTATAATAAAACATATTAATTAAATAGTAAACCTAATTATACAATATGTTAGTAGCACTTAGTACTTTGTTATGAGTAAATCATTTTCATGAAAATGGACAGCTATGGCATGCATTGTCAAAAACACTAGCAGAGAAGACAGCATGGGCATTAGCCATGGACAGAGGAGTCAACATGGTATCCATCAATGCAGGACTGTTGATGACTCCTGATCTAACGATCACGAATCCATATCTCAAAGGAGCAGCTGAGATGTACGAAGATGGAGTGCTTGTGACCGTTGATCTTGATTTCTTGGTGGAGGCCCACATTTGTGTCTATGAAGAAATTTCAACTTATGGACGTTATTTGTGCTTTAATCACATTATTAACCAAACTGAAGATGCTATTAAGCTTGCTAATATGTTGTCCCCTTCGCCTTCTTCACCTCAAAGGTAAATATATTCTGTATTCTCATTTTTCACCCCTCAAAATTTGATTTTTTTTGCTTTGTTAGTGATGGTACAGTATTTCACAAAAGAGTTCCACGTAATTGAAAATATTTGGGTGGGTGGTTTCAGCTGCACCCCTAAAGTTCTGAAATTCAAGTTCTTTTAATATTTGTGATTGCAAATTATTATTCCCTTGTTTTTTAAAGTAATTTTGTTGCGAGTTTGGTACTGTAGTTTAGTGGTTTTATAACTCACTCTACACCTCAAGAGTATAGATTCAAATCACCAGCAACGATTTGTAAGACTTTGAAAATATTTCCTCAATGTATTCATCATTCAAGGGTACAATATATACACCATATACATTAATTAGGAAGAGTCAATCATGCCTAATCTTCTTAATCAATTCCTAATAATCTTCTACCTAATTAACATAATATTCCTAATTAACATTTTACTACCTACCATATATAAAATGATACTATATTAATACATAATAATAATATGATTGCATAATATTCTAACACTCCCCCGCAGTCGAAGCTGGAGGGCGGTGAATGCTGACTCCTAAAATCTTCAAATAATATCAGCGGAAGTCCTTTTGTGAAGAAATCTGCGATTTGATGACGCGTTGGGACATGTAGCACCCGAACTTGTCCGCGAGCCACCTTCTCGCATACAAAATGAATATCTAACTCAATATGTTAGTGTGTTGATGGTGGATGGGATTCTCTGAGAGGTAGATTGCATTAATATTATCACAGTATACTATTGTTGCAGTCGGAATAGGGTAATGAAGTTCAAGTAACAGGTTCCGAATCCAACATGAGTCAGATACAACATTGGCCACATCACGATATTCTGCCTTCAAAGACTTGAGCGTGATCTGGTAAATTTGCCTTTTTTAGGACCATGAGATTAAATTGTCACCAAGGAAGACGCAATACCCAGAGGTGGATTGTCTTGTATTCGGACATCCTGCCCAATCTGCATCAGTGTAAGTAACAAGTTTGAAAACAGAGGACGGGTATAGATATAATCCATACTCCATAGTGCCTTGAATATATCGCACAATGCGTTTCAGAGCATGCATATGTTCCTCAATTGGATTATGCATGAATAGACACATTTGTTGTACTGCATAGGTAATATCTGGCCTGGTGAATGTGAAATAATGTAAAGCTCCTGCTAGGCTGCGGTATAACGTTGGATCAGCAACAGGTTTGCTAGAGATGGCACTCAATTTTGACTTTGTGTCGACCGGAGTTGCCGAAGGTTTGCAGAAAGACATCCCAGCTCGTTCCACGATTTCTGATGCATACTTCTTCTGGGAGAGAAATAATCCACATGTATGTTGGGTCACAACAATCCCTAGAAAGTAGTAGAGTGGGCCAAGATCTTTCATAGCGAATTCAAAACTAAGATGTGACATGATATTCTTGCGAAGAGAGTCTGAAGATGTTGTTAGAATAATATCATACACATATAGAAGAAGATAAGCAGTATGATTACCCTGATGATAGATAAATAGAAAATTATCTGAACGGCTGTGCGAAAAACCTATGCGTTACACAAAATCTGCAAACCGCTTATACCAAGCCCTGGGGGCCTGCTTGAGGCCATATAATGATTTGTTGAGCAAACACACATGGTTGGGATATTTAGGATCTCTATATCCCAACAGTTGGTGTATGTAAACAGTCTCATTAAGGTGTCCATGAAGGAAGGCATTTTTGACATCCAATTGATGAAGTGACCATCCTTTTGAGAGAGACAGGCTGAAAACTGTTCTGATAGTTGCAAGTTTGACCACTGGACTGAATGTTTCCCCACAATCTACACCAACCTGCTGCGTCTTCCCATCACCTACAAGACGGGCTTTATGCCGCTCAAAAGTTCCATCAGATTTTTCTTTATGGCTAAAATACACATAGATCATATTATATTAGCATTAGATGGACGAGATACTAAATCCCATGTCCTATTTGTAATTAGAGCATGATATTCATCATCCATGACCATTTTCCAATTCGGGTCTTTTAGAGCAGACATTGGATTGCGAGGCAAAGGTAATTTCAAGACCTGGGTGTGAAGGTTATATTTGGCATTGGGTTTGAAAATTTCATGTTGACTACGGGTGACCGGACGGTTTGTTGGGCTAATGGACTGGACACCGCTGACCGATGAATGAGAAACCGAGGGTCCAGTGGGCTGCATTGATGGAGCAGGAATTGGGCCCGTAGTGGTGGACTGGCCCAATGGGACTGAATTACAGTGTTCAACACTAGTAATAGGTTGTGAAAAAAATATGTTAGATACGAAAGCTTATCATCATCCAAAAAATCATAGTTATGAGTTCCGGTGGCATGTATTTTAGCAAATGGAAAAATTGTTTCATTAAAGATTACATGACGACTTATAAAGATTCTTTTGGAAGAAATGTAATAACATTGGTAACCGCGACGATGAGTAGGATATCCCAAGAACACACATGGAGTAGACCGGGCTTGAAGTTTTGTGATTGTGGTGGATGAAAATAGGGGGTAGCAAAGACAACCAAACACTCTTAAGTGATGATATGTGGGCTCTGGTAAGTAAAGCATTTTTAGGGAGCTTGGTATGATAGATTTTTATGAGAAAGGACATTCAACAGATAAGTGGTCATTTGGAGTTCATGATGCCAAATACAGGGGAAGTGAAGCATGAGAAAGAGATGTTCTAACAATATTGTTAATGGTTCTAATTTTGCGTTCCGTCTTCCCATTTTGTGACGAAGTATGAGGACAAGACAAACGAAACTGAAGAATATTTGTTTTGAAAAAAATCCCAAAATTGTTTATTGTCAAACTCCCCCTCCCCCCCATTGTCACATTGAATATTTTTGATATCATGTTCAAATTGAGTTCGGATAAATGCTCTAAAAGTGAGAAAAGTGGAAAACACTTGTGATTTTTTCGATAAAGGGAATGTCCACAAATAATTAGAGTAGTCATCAAGTATAAGCAAATAATATCAATGACCAGAAGAACTCAAAACAGGTGATGTCCAAATATCACAATGTAAAATATCAAATGGAAAAAGAGTGCATGAAGTAGAAGAAATGAATGGCAACTTAACATGTTTACCAAGTGTGCAAGAATGACACTTATTTAGAGTCCGTGTTTGGATACAAAAAATAAAATTATTTTATTTAAGAGAAGCCAAAATAACCTCTCCCGGGTGTCCCAAACGTTGGTGCCATAAAAATGGTGCCAAGGCTGCAAAAATAGAAGGAAACTTGGATTGTTGAATTGACGGATTTATTGCATAGAGATCCCCCTTGCTATCACATCTCATGAGAAGCTTCCCAGTCTGAAAATCATGTACGGAAAAGCCAAAGGGGTCAAACCGAACAGATACCCAATTATCAGTTGTAAACTTTCTAACAGAAATTAAGTTTTTGATTAATTTGGGAGCATGAATGACATTCTTTAAAATTAGGGGTGGGTTTGGTGGTGATAATTTGCTAGAACCATAACCTTTTATTGGAATTGAATGACCATTTCCGACAATTATTCCATTATTATTGCTCAAATTAAAATAGAACGAGAGATTACCTTGGGAGGACGTCATATGTGACATCACTCCGGAGTCCATATACCAATTTGAATCCGGTGGATTAAGTCCAAGAGTGTGCATGGCAGACTCAATTTCCGTGGGGTGGGTCCCTGTTTCATGCTACTGGGTCGGCTGAGGGCCACTGCTACTGCATGTGTTAACATACCCAGCGAAATGGGCTTGCTGGGCCTATTCTTCTTTGCCGCGATTCGATGGAAAATACCCACCGATTTCTTGAGGTGACTAGTGGGCCGTTGGGGCTGCCTGGCCCAATTGCTGTTCAGTGGTGGGTGGTATAGCCAGGCTCTTGCCGGCCGGTGGGTTCTTGCCCTTGTCGCCACCCATCCTGTCAGCTGCTGCCACTGACCGCCGCCCCTGCCGCCATGTTGCTTCTACTGTCCACCATTGGAGTTGGTGTTGCCGCCATTACCGCCGCCACCGGAATTTCGGTGGCCTCCACCTTTGTTATTTCCACGATTTCCACCCTTATTTTTATTGTTATGATGTCTTTTTTGTCCCTTATTTTGTTGAGAAGGGTCAAAAAAATTACCATCATGTGAAGAAGTGGCAAGCATGACGAAATTTGAAGTAGTTGAGGCCTTTTTCACCATGCCCGACTCTTCAAGTACAAGTATGGACCTTGCTTGATAAAATTGTGGTAGAGGATTACTCTGACGGATTAGAGTCCCCACGCCGATGTACGCGTCGGTGAGATCGGCGACCAATTGCAAGACTAACCGGTTATTAGTAACCGGTGAACCAACGTTTCTTAATTGATCGGCCAACACTTTGAGTCGTTGACAATATGTAGAAACATTAGGAAAATTCGCCATGTCAATGGTTGAGAACTCTTGTTCCAATGAAACATCGCGAGAGTTTTGGTTATCTTGAAAAATATCTCGCAAACGTTCCCACGCCGCCATGGTTGTGGAGTCCGGTTCCATTATCGTATGCAACAAGTCAGTGGAGATTGTTGCATAAATCCAACCAAGGACTGTGGCATCAAGTGTATCCCACAATTCCTTGTCTGCATAATTTGTTATGTCTTTCCCTTTACCATCTTTTGGAGGAATTATATGATGAAGAACTTTGTGAGCACGACAACATATTTTGAATAATTCCGCCCAAGTCGCATAATGAACGGTTTCCATTTCTAGTTTGATAGAAACATGTGTTTTGATGTTTGAGACAGCAAGGGCAGGGTGAAAAGATGATTTGGTTTCAGACATAATTGGTTGTGATGAAGGATAATCAATAATGGAGTAAAAAAAATTAAGAAATTTTCGGCCACTAGGGTTTCTAGGGAGGAAGATGACCGAAAGTTTGGAAGAAATTAAACTAATTTTGGATCTTTCTTTAAGCTCTTGATACCATGTAAGACTTTGCAAATATTTTCCTCAATGTATTCATCCTTCAAGGGTACAATATATATACCATATACATTAATTAGGAAGAGTCAATCATGCCTAATCAATTCCTAATAATCTTCTACCTAATTAACATAATATTTTTAATTAACATTTTACTACTTACCATATATAAAATGATACTACATTAATACATAATAATAATATGATTGCATAATATTCTAACACGGTTGTGGTGGGATGAATAGGACCTCTCCGTCCTTAACCAAAGATCTCAAATATGAATCTTGGGATGAAAAAGAATCTAGTTAGGGAGCGTTTTCCAATTAAGTATAGATTCAAATTGAACAAAAAGCCTGCTCCTTTTCTTGTTTTCTTTCCTTTGTTATGAACAAAAACTCATGTATTAGTTAGTTATGATTTATTGATAAGTGAAAAAAAAAATCCCTTGATTATTTTCATTGATCGAAAGAGTTTATATACAATTTACATATTTTCATAATAGGAGAATCATATTCCTATTCTACATCTAAAACCTTATTCTACTTGGACACTAACTATACAATTATGATAATACAATTATGGTAAGTATACAATACTAGTTACACTCAAATACATCCTAAACTAATATACAAAATCCGAAATATACATATGATATATTGTATATCATATGTATATTTAACACACCCTCGCAGTCATAGCGGGAGGTCTTCGAACGCTGAGATTGTCCCTAAAATCTTCAAAAAGGATCGAGGGAAGACCCTTTGTAAAAATATAAGCAATTTGATACCTGGACGGGACATGACAGACGCGACCTTGACCACGAGCAACCTTTTCGCGAACAAAGTGAATGTCCATCTCGATATGCTTAGTGCGCTGGTGCTGAACTAGATTACCAGACAGGTAGATGGCACTAATATTATCACAATAAACCAAGGTCGCTTTCTGAATGGGACAATGAAGCTCTAACATCAAATTATGTAACCAACATGATTCAAAGACCACATCAGCTACCCCTCGATACTCGGCCTCTGCACCGGAACGGGATAAAGTCGACTGACGCTTCGCAGGCCATGAGACCAAGTTATTACCCAGAAATATACAATAGCCAGACGTAGACCATATGGTGTCCGGACAGCCACCCCAATCAGCATCTGTATACGAGACAAGTGTCAACGTGGATGAAGGATATAAATGCAAGTCATAGTCAAGCGTACGCTGAATATACCGAAGGATGCGTTTGAGCGCATTCATGTGCTCAACTCTGGGATCATGCATAGACAAACACACCTGTTGTACGACATACATAATATCAGGTCTCGTGAATGTAATATACTGAAGGGCCCCTGCAATACTGCGATAGCGGGTCGGATCCTCGCATGGTACACCTGCGCGCGGCACTAAGCTTGGGCTTAGTATCAACTGGAGTGGAAGTGGACTTACATGATGACATCCCAGCCCTCTCAATGATCTCAACTGCATACTTCATTTGGGATAAGAACAACCCACCGATATGACGAGTGATAGCAATCCCCAAAAAATAACTTAAGGGCCCCAAGTCTTTCATAGCAAACTCAGAGCTGAGCATTGTCATGATAGACTGGCGTAAGGCATCGAAAGAGACAGTCAAAATAATATCATTCACATATAACATAATATAGGCCAAGGACGAACCACGACGGTAGATGAACAAGGAATTATCCGACCTGCTGTGAGTGAACCCAATAGTCGAAACATAGTCGGCAAACCTCGTATACCAGGCCCGTGGAGACTGCTTAAGCCCATATAAGGACTTCTTCAACAAACAGACATGATGAGGATGTTTGGGATCACTAAATCCCAATGGTTAATGCATATATACTATTTTCTTGAGATCACCATGTAGGAAAGCATTCTTTACATCCAACTGATGAATAGGCCATGCTTTCGACAGAGCCAAGCTAAGCACAATGCGAATGGTAGCCGGCTTGACCACCAGACTAAATGTCTCACCACAATCCACACCAACCTACTGAGTCTTACCATCACCCACAAGTCGCGCCTTATGTCGGGCAAATAAGCTATCTGAGTTGTCTTTATGAGAAAAAATCCACATAGACCTAATAATATTAATACCAGATGGACGGGGTACCAACTCTCACGTCTTATTATCAATAAGAGCATTATATTCATCGGTCATAGCAATTTTCTAATTCGGGTCATTCAGTGCAAATACGGGATTACGGGGTAAGGGTGATTTAAGAACATTAGAATATAAATTAAAATGTCTTTTTAGTTTAAAAATGCCCCATTGACTACGAGTGACCGGTCGATGACTCGAGGAAGAAGTGAGCTGATTTTGGGAATTTTCTGGACTCGGGATGGACTGGCCAGCAGGCAATGGGCCTGCTGGCCCATTACGGTAAACATGTGTATGAACTGGACCAGTTTCAAAATTGGGTTGGACTGGCCCAGTGACTATACTTGGTATTGTAGCTCGTGACCGGGTATTGGGGCCAGCGGGCAGTGGGCCAGCTGGAGAATTTTGGGTACGGGAGACGTTTGAAAAATGGTGAATAATATACGGGGATATACCATCATCCAAAAAATTGTATGAACTAGGCACGGGAGTACTAACCTTAGCAAACGGGAATTGGGAAGAGAGGAGGTAAAATTTAATACGAAATCCGAGGAAGGGGCACGAAAATCGATGCAGTTTTTGGCCGAGAAGGGGGATGAAAAACCGAGAGAAATTTTGGAGAAGAGCGGAAGCAATTTAGTCCTAGACTTCTGATACCATGATAGAAATAATCCCTTGATTATTTTCATTGATTGAAAGAGTTTATATACAATTTACATATTTTTATAATAGGAGAATCATATTCCTATTCTACTCCTAAAACCTTATTCTACTTGGACACTAACTATTCAATTATGGTAATACAATTATGGTAAGTATACAAAACTAATTACACTCAAATACTACCTAAACTAATATACAAGATCCGAAATATACATATGATATATTGTATATCATATGTATATTTAACAATAAGTTTGTATGTGATTAAAGACATGTGTCATGTATTCATTGATGTTAGCATGTGTATCTATGTATATTTATCATATTTTGTATTGTATAATTATGGTAAAATTGAGATCATTATTATAGAAGGATTCAACATTGTACACCTATATATATTTCGTATTAATGATAAAGGTTCCTCAAGTAAGATTAATACACTCTTACATGATATCAGAGGTCAAAAATCTAAATCATGAGTTTGTTGATTTGTTCCGCCGCAGCATCCCCTAGGTACTGCGTCTTCTTCGTTATCGAGAAACGTTACAAGCACCAACTTTCTTTTGCTTTTTTGTCTTCCTTTTGTCTGTTCTTTTGTGTCTTTCTGGTCCATTTATCCATTTACCAAGATAAAATAAAAGCCTTAACCTTTGTTTGTTTACCCGAGAAACAAGCAAAGTGAGACCTGAGACCTCTGCCATCCTGTCCTCTTTTTGCTTTCTGTCAATCACTAACCCCTTTCGGCCTCCACTGCCAGAAAGTGACAGCCTTCTTTTGCTCTTTCTCCGTTCTCTGTTCCCTCTCCCCTCAGCGAACTAAGCATATTGAGATGGACATCCACTTTGTTCGTGAGAAGGTTTCTCTCAGTCATGTCAGAGTATTACATGTGTCGTCCTCTTATCAGTATGCGGATATATTCACAAAGGGCTTTCCTAGACAGCTCTTCCTTGATTTCAGATCCAGTCTTAGCGTCCGGCCTCCTCCCGCTCAGACTGAAGGAGTGTGTTAGCACGTGTACCTATGTATATTTACCATATTTTATATTGTATAATTATGGTAGAATTGTGATCCTTATTATAGAAGGATTCTGTTGGAAATTTGCCTTTGGCGGGAGTTGCGTCCGACCAACTTTAACGGCTTAAACACTAGTGTTGCGCATGTTGGAGAATTCGGTTCTTCATATGTGCATAATATACTAAGTAAGGAGATAACCGTATGACCAAGGATCGTCAAATTTCGTTGAGAAATGAAAGAGATATTGGTCCACGAAGTGAGGTGATTGAAGCATGGAAAAGTGTGGTATTGAGATCAATTCTCCCTCATCGGTGGAGGAAGAAAGAATTGTTTTGTTTATAAGTCTCAAAGTTGGCTTGGGGTTTGGGACCCCAAGGGGTATCCCATGTATTTAAAGGAGGGAGGACCTAGATGTGCTTCGGTTCGAGGAAAGCCCACACGCGCGTCGCCGCCGCCCGCCCGTCCCGTCCGGGTTCTCGGGTTCACGGGCTGTGGGTTGTGCTTCTTCTGATATTATCTTTTTGGACCAAAATTCTTTTATATGTACATGTTGGTCCCTGAAGCTTCAATACGTACAGTTTGGTCCCTAAAGTTTCAATATGTACAATTTGGTCTCTGAAGTTTCAAGAAAGTCAGATTGGGCAGAGAACAGAATGTCAACCAGCACTCAATTCAACCATTTATTTTGGCTGAATTACTCTTCCTAAATGCCATCCGTTGCATATCAAATTCACCATTTATTTTGGTGAATTACTACCTCCATAATTGCCATTACTTGGCCAGTAATGGCACTTATATGGGCAGTTGGTGAGTCTCTCCTTCAACTATATAAAGGACCATTTGTCACCATTGTTGAGCTACACACAACACAAAAAAAAAACAGAAACGAAATCAGTTCTTCCTACTACCTTCCAGCATCATTTCATTACTCAAAATTCTTCACGGTAGCACTTGAGTTTCCTTTGCTCATTTGTTCATTTGTTGTTTTATCTTGGGAGACAATTGTCCAGGACGTAGAAAAGATACATACGGGGCAATATTGTCTTAAAGACAGAGTGCAAACACTCGATTCAGCATACCAAAATCTGTTCCAGATTATTCTTCAAGTTCATTGTAATTTCAGTTTATTGTTCAATTGTAATTTCAGTTCTTGTAATCCTTAGCAGTTACTTGTAATTTATGTTTCCTGCATCTTTGTAACCAACAGATTCAACGTTGTACACCTATATATATTTTGTATTAATGAGAAAGTCTTCCCAAGCGAAATTAATACACTCTTACAATTGAGTTGGTATCACTACTAAAAAGAATTTGAATTTTCGGGCAGACATTTTCGTCAATACGCTGTCAGAATTATAGGATTTCTGACAGTAAATCAGTCGGAAACGTTTCTGAAAGAAATAATCCCCTTGATTATTTTCATTGATTGAATAGATATATATACAAGTTACATATTTCCATAATAGGAAAATCTTTTTCCTATTCTACTTCTAAATCCTTATTTTACCATAATTCTACCTATACAATTATGGTAGGTGTATAACACTAATTAAGGTAACCTTTTATACTACAATATACTATAATATATATACCATATATACACTTATTTGTTTGGTAAGACTCAGTCGAGAATATGGGCTGCTTTGTTTAACACTTGCACTTGATCATAGCGAGGCGGTTTTGAGCAGCCAGAGGCTGTCCCTAAAATCTTCAAAGAGAACCCTGGTAGACCCTTTGTAAAGATATACGCAATTTGATAACGATCACGGGACATGACATAATGCCGAACTTGACCTTTTGCAACCTTTTCACGGACAAAGTGAATGTCCATTTCGATATGTTTGGTGCTGGTGTTGGTAAGGTTACCTGAAGGTAGATGGCACTAATGTTATCGCAATATACCAAGGTTGCCTTGAATGGGACAATGAAGCTCAAAAAGCAAATTGCGAGCCAACGTGACTCGGAGACCACATTCGCTACCCTCGATATTACGCCTCTGCCTTTGGAGCGTGTGAGTTGCTTGACGTTTTGCCGACCATGAGACCAAGTTGTTGCCAAGGAACATATATGGCAGAAGTCGGCCGTGCGGTGTTGGGACAACCACCCAATCGGCATCCAAGTGTAAAGAGACAAGTGTGGATGTAGATGGAAGGATACAAAAGTGCAAACCATAATCAAGTGTCCCCCAGATATACCGTATGATCGTTTGATTGCATTCATTGTGCTCGACTCGGGTCGTGAATAAACACACCTGCTTTATCTTGCATATGTAATATACAGTGCAGTAAAGGTAGAGATACCGGAGGGCCCTAAGGCTGCGATAGCGGTCGGGTCCTCGTATGGTGCTTTCTTTGTGGCACTTAGCTTTGGAGTTTGCGTCAACGCGTGGAAGTGGACTTACGAGGATGACATCTCAACTTTTCGATGATCTCAGGACATACTTCCGGGTTGAAACGAAACAAGCCATACGAATGACGTTTGACGGCAATCCCCAAAAAATAACTCAATGCCCTAAGTCCTTCATAGCAAATTGAGCCCGAGCATGGCCATGATGGCGACGCAGTATCGGAGGAGGCGGTCAGATGATATCATCCACATATAACGAATATAGGCCATAGCGAACCACGGTAGATGAACAAAGAATTATCGACTGCTGTGTGGTGAACCCAATAAGTCGAAACAAAATCGTCGACAAATCGTGTATACCAGGCACATAGAAGCTTAAGCCCATATAATGACCTTCAAGCGAACATGATGAGGTCGGTTGGGATCCCTGAAACTCAAACGGTGATGCATATCGTTGTTTCGAGATCTCCGTATAAAAACATTTTTGACATCTAAGCGATGAATCGCCAAGTCTTTGAAAGAGCCAAGCTAAATGCAGTCACGAAGATGGTAGCGGTTTGACCACCTGACTAAGCGTCTCACCACAATCAATACAAACTCGAGTCTTACCATCGCGACAAGTCGCGCTTATCGCGAGCAAAGGACCCATCTTCTCTCCTTATGAGCAAAATCCACATGGGCGATAATAATATTAATACCATCGGACGGGGCACCAACTCACGTCTTATTATCAATAAGAGCATTATATTCATCAGTCATAGCAATTTTCCAATTAGGAGTCATTTAATGCGGACACAAGAGCTTGAGGGCAAGAGGATTTAGAGACATCGAATGTAAATTAAAATATCTTTTAGGTGTAAAATACCCCGCTGACTACAGTGGCCGGTCTATGACTCGAGGAAGAATTAAGGGAATTTTGGGAATTTTACTGGCTCAGGCGGTCAGCGTGACGGTGGGCTCTTGGCCCAAATCGGCTCGCTGAATCGATTACGGAGCACTTCGAGGTGGTGGGTTCTCGACCCGAGTTCAGTGCGACTGCCCAATAAGTGAGCTGTTCGATGGTCGGAACAAAGACGGCAACCTTTGTGGGACCCGTAGGCAAGGATGGAGCATTGAGGATTTTAGAGGCAGGAGTTGTCAGAAAAATTCAATAATATCTGGGGATATTTGGTCATCCAAAAATTATCGACTTAGGCTCGGGAGTATGAACTTTCGTGAAAAGGAAATTGAGTTTCATCAAAAAAAAATGACAGCGATTTATAATGATTTTCTTGGAGGATAAATCAAAACACTTATAACCACGATGATTCGACGGAAAACTCCAAAAATACACGGAGTAGACCGAGCACTGAAGTTTGTTAATTGTGGTGGATGGAAATCTTGAGGATAACATAAGCACCCAAAAATCCGAAGATGAGAATAAGGCGGGTTTTATTATATAAGATTTTGAGAGGGGAATAATATCGACCTTTAGGCGGAATTATGTTAAGAAGGTAAGTGACCATTTGTAGAGCATGATGCCAAAAATCTGGAGGTATGGAGGCATGGATTAGGAGAGTTCGGACAATGTTATTTATGGAGCAGATTTTTGCGTTCGCTTTCCCATTTGTGAAGATGTATGAGGACATAAACCGAAAATTTATCCCATGAGTAGCACAAAATTCTCGAAACTCTCTGTTGTCATACTCCTTCCCATTATCACATTGAATATTTTTTATTTCTCTTTCGAATTGAGTCTGACGAGCGCTCTAAATTTTATGAAGGCGGAAAACACTTGTGATTTATTCGCAATTGGAAAGCGTCCACAAAAATCTAGAATAATCATCTAAGAAGAGAACATAATATCGATGACCCATTGAACTAAGAGCAGGAGATGTCCATAAGTCATTTATGAATAATGTCAAATGGCATAGAAGTATGAGAATTGGAGTCTACAAATGGTAACTTAACAATTTTTCCTAATGAACAAGATCGACAAATTGGAGTCGACTCACCCTTACAAGAAATAAAGCTATTTTTATCTAAAGCGATAAAATAGAAGATCAGGATGACCCAAGCGAGGCATGCCACATGGAAGGAGAGATGGGTGCAAAAGGCGATGGCAAGGCCGAGTGGACTCGATCAGTTGAAAACCGGGCATGTTAGGATATAGATCCCCCCTACTATCACACCTCATGAGATGACTCCCGTCTTGAAATCCTTCAGGCAAGAAAAAGGATCAAATTCAACAAATGCAATTGTCATTTGTGAACTTTCGGATGACACCTAAATTTTTAATCAATTTAGGAGCATGTAAAGTATTTTCAAGAGGAGTGGTGGATTAGGGGAGACAACGTTCGACCATACCACTGGGAATTGGAATAAATCGCTATTACCAATGATTATCCCCAGAAAGGGGTGCTCAAATTAGAATAAGATGAGAGAGTACCCAGTCGGAAGTCATGTGAGTAGTGGCCCGGTGTCCATGTACCCAATTTTGGTCAGGTTGAGTTAATCCCAGCGTGTGCATCGCGGCCTCGATGTCGGTCCCGAGTAGGGCTGTTTGCATGATGGGCTTCGCGGTCGGGGCCCAAGAACTCTGGCCGTCTTGGACTGGCGAATCGCTACCATCGCCGATGTTGGGCGCTGGCGATGGCGCCTTCTTTGGAGCATTGGGCACTGGATTGTTGGCGGCCAGTGGCATTGGAATTTCTCTCTTTGGTATGGGTCAGCGCCCACGGTCCACTCTTGCTCCGCCATGGGCCCACCGCTGGGCCCATGCCGGAGCCGTGGGCCTTGTTCATTGGATGGGACCCACCGAGGTTTCTTGACTCACCGAACCTCACCATTACATCGCGTTTGCCGCGGTTTTATTTATTATTCTACGATTATTCTTGCCGCCACCATTATTATGGTTTGGCCCGATTATTAACAAAAGCGGCCAGTTAGGAAGGGCGCCATCATGACAAGCTGGACTTGCTCCGGTAGCGCTTTTTAGCCAAAGCAAACCTTCCAGCGTAAGCATGGGCCGGGCTTGATGGAAGTCGGGAAGAGGGTTGCTTTGGCGAAGGAGAGTGCCACACCATTATAGGCCTCAGAAAGGCAGACCGGCAACCAAGCGTAGAACTGAGCGATTATTTGTTCTTGGTGCGCCCAACGTTACGGAGTTGATCCGCCAATTCCTTTAGCTTTGCAATATGCAACGTTCGAAATCGTCCGTTCAGCGAGAGAATTCACGCTCGAGTGTGACGATACGGGAATGTTGGTTGTCTTGGAATATGTCATAATCTATTCACATGCGACCGTAGCCGCGGGTATCGGGCTCCATAATCGATGTAGAAGGTCCACCTTTGAAATAGTGGCGTATATCCACCCGTAAGACGGTAGCATCAAGTGTAATCCATACCTCAGGATCCTCCATGGGAAGAAGGGTCTAAGCGGGAGGAATTATGTGATGAAGAACTTGATAAGAGATAGCGTGAATTTTAAACAACTCATGCCAGCATTGCATATTGAGCGTTTTCCATCTCAAGGACAATAGGGACAGAGCGATATTGGAAACCGTGAGGGCATAGTGAAAATTGTTCTTAGACATATTTGAAAGAACAAAGAAGGAGGATAAATTTAAGAGAGGTTTTTGAGGCGGAAGAGCAGAGATATTTGGAGAGAAAAACCCGAGGGTTCTCGGCCAAAGAGGAGGCAAAAGTTTGAGAGAAAAACTTTTGTTTAGACCTAGTCTCTTGATACCATGAAATAAATAATCCCCTTGATTATTTTCATTGATTGAATAGATATATATACAAGTTACATATTTCCATAATAGGAAAATCCTTTTCCTATTCTACCTCTAAATCCTTATTTTGCCATAATTCTACCTATACAATTATGGTAGGTGTATAACACTAATTAAGGTAATATTTTATACTACAATATACTATAATATATATACCATATATACACTTATTTGTTTGGTAAGACTCAGCCGAGAATATGGGCTGCTTTGTTTAACAGTTTCTGACAAGCCAATTTCCGACGGAATCTGTCAAAAATTTGTATTTTTTAGTAGTGTATGAATATCGGGTAAGTCTTTACCCTCACCCACCTTGTTTAGACAATTAACAAATGAAAACTCATTGTTTTAAATTTGGCTCTACAATATTTGCAATAATGTTTACTGCTGATCTTTTCGACGCAATTCTTCAATATCTACGTTGTTGTCTATGATAATTGAGGTATTTAATATGAGGATATTGATCTCATACTTTTCCTTTTTGATTTGATAGTTCAGAAAATGATACAAGGATAATTCAACAGAGGATAAGCAACAAGAAATTGAACAAACTTATGGTTGAATGGCAGCCACAGATCAATGACCTGGCAAATCAAGATGAATGCTTATGAAAGTGTCAACATAATATCCAGCTTATAATTTTCCATTGGGCATTTTGAATTGATTGGTAACCTCCATTTATAGTTGTCCAAGGTTATTAAATTTGACAACAATATTCCACCATAAGGAAGCCCAAAAAAATGGCTTAATACATGGCATATGTAATTATGTTAATGTGCAAAAGTCAACATTAGGAAAGTAATAATTTAAGAGTCCATGTGACTTTTAGTGGATACTATTTGAATGCAAATCATTTACTTCAAGTCCAATTCGAGCAAAGATACTAAGTAATACACAGCGAGAATTCTGGATCAGTGCTTCTCAAATCAACTACAAGTAAAATAAAGAGTAAATTTCATTTTATCCCGTTAACTTTTTATCATAGGAAAACAATAAACTCCTTCAGCTTTTGAATATGAAAAAAAAAAACATTGACTCAAAATTTAACCAGCAAAATAAAAATACCGTTGCGTGAATTTACACATTACTGATGGAATTTGCAAAATGAAAAACGGGTTATCTTCTAAGTTTCACAACCATGTATGATTTCACTTGCTATCATATTCTAGTCAATTTATGAGATTCAATCCTTTTTCAGATGTAAAAGGATCTATCACATATCTCAATTAGCAAACACAAGAAGGGCACTATGAATGGTTAGGCAGAACATAACTAACAATGAACGGTCCAAATTACGGTAGCACATTATTGGAAACATTATAATAGATCAAATATTACTTTTTATTTATGTATATTAAATTTTGAATATTTGTGAACATTCTTAATTTTGGGCTTTGCCAGTGACATAGTGATGGTAACAAAACTATACAAAATGCCTCACCTTTCCTCAAGATAAGGACTCGCTTTAGAACTTGCTTCCAAACCATAGATAAAAAACCAACTTTGTCCACGTTACTGTACCATATTTTAACACATTATTTTTCTATACACTACTAATCCTTAATTTTCTCACTCATCCTTTATCTCAATAACAACATTATTCATTTTATTTTCTCACCCCCAATAACAATACTATCAAAAAAGAAAATTAATCTAAAGCAACCATGTCACAACTATTCCTTTTCCCAGCTTCTTTCGTCACTTTCCTTCACAGACCAAGGCCGGATTAAAATATTTTCCGGCCAAATTCATATTCTTAATGCTAACTTTTTTCTTCAAATGTCTTCAAATTCTGTCCAAAACTCAACACCACCAACAGCATATGCCTCCCCACCAATAGCAATAATCTTTACTATCATCCTCCTTGTAATTTTTTTCATAAGTTTTTTCTCTATTTTCTTTTGTAGGTGTTTCATCCAAAATCTACTATACACATGGCATTTACGAAATAGTCCTAATGGAACTCCAATTGACCCTAGGGTTTCAGCAAATGAGCAAGGTCTTGATCCCTCGATAATTAAATCATTTCCAACATTTACATATTCGAGTGTAAAAGATTATAGAAAAGAAAAATATGGGCTCGAATGTGCCATTTGTTTGGTTGAGTTCGAGGATGATAGCTTGCTCCGCCTCATAACGTCGTGTAACCACGTGTACCATCAGGATTGCATTGATCTCTGGCTCGAATCGCACAAGACATGTCCCGTGTGTCGCACCAGCCTAGACTCGCCTGAGGCGCTACAAAAAAGGTTATTGAATAATAATGGCATGCGTGACATTAATGAGGACGAGCCGTTAGAGGATTCTTTGAGCATAGTAATTCAAAGCGACGACAATGATAGTCATAAAGAAGAAAGTGGTCAACGTGATGAGAATTCGAAAAGGGTCAGTGTAACATTAGAACGTGTCGAGTTACAAAATATAGTAGCAAAATTTTCAAGATCACATTCAACGGGACATTCAATAGATAGGGCTAGAGGAGCTGAAGATAGGTTTACATTGAAATTACCAGAACATGTGAGGGCAAAGATTATAAAGGGACATAATTCAACAAAAAGTTGCACCACCTTTGGAGAATACAAAAGCAAAACAACCACTGGAAATGGTGGTTTTGGTGAAGTTTCAGAGTCATGCAACGTAGATATCCACAAAGTATAATTTTATTTTGGCTCAATTTTAAGTTTTTTTCTTCTTCTTTTATTTGGCTTCTTAATTAGCAAGATGTTGATTTGTTCGATAGCACAACATAGTTTCTTCATTCATAACTTACATATATAAATAGAGTACTTTAGCATGGCACCGAAAATTTAAAGGTGTTCTCAGTTTTATATGTGTCTCAACTATATATTACTTTCCTTTGTGAATTTCTTTTGTTTTCCTTGATAAAGTTCTTTCAGGGTCCGTTTAATTGCAGGCAATCCGATTTTTAGAAAGGATTTTGAATTGATAAGTTTCAAATGGTAACATGTTTTCAAGTGCTAATTGAAATGAATTTGACACACAAGAATATAACAATGTAAGTTCGGCAAAAACAACCTTTTAAAGGACAAGTCGGAGGTCACTTTTCCACTTTCCAATTTTTCACAACTTTGAAGAAGACTCTGAACCGTGCTTTAGATTTTATTTTTCAAATCCCAATTTTCCTAAATATTTCCGAAAAAGAAAAAGATAAAAATACATAGAGTCCAATTCTTCCCCTAAAACTTTTCAACTTAAAAATACACAGAGTCCAATTCTTGTTGGAAATTAGCCTTTGGCGGGAGTTGCGACCGACCAATTTTAACGGCTTAAACACTAGTGTTACGCATATTAGAGAATCTGGTTCTTTACACATGCATGATCTACTAAGTACGTAGATAACCGTAGGGCCAAGAATCGTCAAATTTCATTGAGAAATGAAAGAGATATTGGTTCACGAAGTAAGGTGTTTGAAGCATGGAAAAGTGTGGTGTGTGATCAATTCTCCCTCATCGGTAGAGGAAGAAAGAATTGTTGTGTATATAAGACTCGAAATTGGTTTGGGGTTTGGGACCCCAAGGGGTATCCCATGTGTTTAAAGGAGGGAGGACCTAGATGTGTTTCGGTTCGAGGAAAGCCCACACGCGCGCCGCCGCCACGCGCCCGTCCGGTCCGGTCCGGTCCGGTTCCGGGTTCTCGGGTCGTGGGTCATGGGCTGTGGGCTGTGGAACTCAGAATTTCGGCAGACAGAACAGAAACGCCAAGCACTCAATTCAGCCATTTATTTTGGTGGCTTTACTATCTCCATAATGGTCATTATTTGGCCAATAATGGTTGTTATGGAGGCAGTCAAACAGCCCCTCCCTCACCTATATAAACACCCCTTGCACCATTGTTGAGCAACACTTGATATACACGAAAATACACAAGCAGAAAAAATAGTTTCTTCCTTCAACTTCCAAGCATCATTTCGTTACTCAATATTCTTCACGGTAGCTCTTGAGTTTCCTTTGCTCAATTGTTTCATTGCTGTTTTATCTTGGGAGACGAATTGTCCAGGACGTATAAAGGATACATACGGGACAATATTGTCTTAAGGACAGAGTGCCACACTCGACTCAGCAAAAACAGTTTCCAATTTTCTTCTTAAACGAAATTGTAATTTCAGTTTTGTTGTTCTATTGTAATTTTCAGTTCTTGAATTACTTTGCAGTTACTTGTACTTTCTGTTTCCTGCAATACTTTGTACACCAACAACTTAAGACAATATTTTCTTACAGTAACTACAATAACATGGCTGGAAATATGACCGATGTTGCTGTTACTGCTGATGCCTCTCGAGGCAACGTTGTTGCCTTCCCCGCCACTGCCGCTACTGGCCAAGGCAAAGAACACCGCCGCTTTCATCGCCGCTGTTATTCGCCAGTCAAGCGCAAGAATAACGCCGCTTCCCGAATGCTGGTGCTACACATTCTTCCTCACATCACCATGATCGCCTTGAAAAATTTATGAGATCAGAATTTAAGAGATGGCATCAAAAGATGTTGTTCTACTTAACAGTTATGGGCATGGTCCGGTTCCTTACGGAAGATCCTCCACAAGCTGGAGATGAAATGGACTCTTCGCCTAATGAAATGGGTGAAGGGGGTCTTGGTATCCATGTCATTAATGGCATGAAGATGGTTCGTGAGGCATGGAATCATAGCGATTTCATGTGCAAGAATTACATACTGAACTGCTTGGCAGACCCCTCTCTACACGGTATATTACACCGTTGGCACTGCCAAAGAGTTGTGGGAAAAACTGCAAAAGAAGTACAACGCACAAGATGCGGGTACTAAGAAGTTCATCGTTGGGAAATTTCTGAAATTCCAAATGGTGGACAGCAAGACAGTGATGTCCCAAGTCCAAGAATTCCAAATGATGATACATCACCTGGATTTGGAAGGGTTGAAACCAAACGAGCAGTTTTTTGTTGCATCGCTAATTGAAAAGTTACCTCCTTCATGGAATGAGTTTATGAGTTACTTAAAACTCAAGACAAAGGAGATGACCTTTGAAGAGCTTGTTATCAAACTGAAAATCTAGGAAGATAACAAGAAGGCCTTACCTAGGGGCAGACAAACTGCTGAGGCAAAGGCAAATCTGGCTGAGGCCAAAGGGAACTCAAGCAAGAAGCGGAAGTTCCAGAAAGATGGCAAAGCCCCCGCAGCGGAGACGTTCAGAGGTAACTGTCATCACTGTGGGAAACCTGATCATAGGATCAAGGAATACCGCAAGCTCAAGACTGAGCAACAATAGAAAGCCAAGTCGAAAGGCAAGGCGCAAGCAAACGTCGTCAAGGACACGCTCCTAGATGACATGATTGAGGATTTCTCGGCAGTGGTGCTAGAAGCCAACTTGGTTGAGAATCCGATGCAGTGGTGGGTGGACACAGGTGCAACAAGACACATCTGTTCCAACAAAGATGCCTTCTCCACGTACACTCTGGTCACCGACAAGAAGCTGTTCATGGGCAACAACGCTTCCTCGTACGTGCTGGGGGTTGAAAATGTGGTCCTGAAGATGACTTCCGGCAAGGAACTCACTTTGAAGGAAGTGATGCACGTCCCAGAAATTAGCAGAAATTTAGTTTCTGGACCTTTATTGTTTAATGCTGGTTTTAGGCTAGTGTTGAATCCAATAAGTTTGTACTCACTAAAAATGACACATTTGTGGGGAGAGGCTTCGTCTGCGAAGGCCTCTTCAAAGTGAATGCCAGGTCTGTATTGCGTCAAGGAAATAAAGTTGAACCTTCTTCTTATTTGCTTGAGTCTTCTAATTTATGGCATCATAGATTAGGACACGTTAACTACAAGTCTATTCAAAGGCTGGTAAAGATGGAGTTGTTGCCGTCTGTCGACGTAAACCCTCAACGTAAGTGTGAGGTGTGCATAGAGGCAAAACTCACCAAGCTTCCTTTTCGATCCGTCGAAAGAAATACCGTTCCTCTAGAACTTATTCACACAGATATATGTGATTTGAAGTTCGCACAAACTAGAGGGGGGAACAAGTACTTTGTGACTTTCATTGACGATAGCACAAGGTATTGTTACCTTTACTTGTTAAAAAGTAAGGATGAAGCCTTTGAAGCGTTCCGACGTTACAAAGCAGAAGTTGAGAACCAACTGAGCCTACGGATTAAATCCATTCGTAGCGATAGAGGGGGAGAATATGTAGCGCCTTTTGAGGAATATTGTGCCCAAGAAGGCATTGTTCATCAAACGACAGCTCCATACTCACCTCAATCAAATGGTGTGGCGGAACATAAGAACCGCACATTAAAGAAAATGATGAATACCTTGCTTATCAATTCCGGACTTCCCCAAAATATGTGGGGAGAAGCCATGCTTACCGCTAATACGATTCTTAACAGAGTCCCACATAAGGGTAAGAACAAAACTCCATATGAATCATGGAAAGGAAAGAAACCCACATACAAATACATGAAGGTGTGGAGTTGTTTGGCAAAGGTTGAAGTACCCAAGCCAAAACAGGTCAAGATTGGGCCTAAGACTGTAGATTGCATATTCATCGGATATGCAAATAACAGTAGTGCTTATCGCTTCTTAGTGCATAAGTCATATATTCCAGATATCCACCAGGGTACAATTATGGAATCAAGGAATGCTTTATTCTTTGAAGATACCTTTCCTAGAAAGGAAAAGACATAACCTCTCGCAAACGAAGTTATGCACAAAGCTCTCAAGAACCGGGAGTCCTTAACTGCCCGGATCTAGATAGTTCAGATCTAACGAATCTCGAGGTGGCAGAACATCCGGAATCTAGTGTTCCATATTCTCAGAACTTGGAGACTCCAGATATGGATCTAAGGCGAAGTAAAAGGGCCAGGAAGGATAAATCCTTCGGTCCTGACTTTGTAGATTATATGGTTAATGATGAACCAAGGACAATTGCTAAGGCGTTGTCAACTCCAGAAGCACCGCTCTGGAAAGAAGCTATTGAGAGTGAAATAGGCTCCATTCTGCATAACCATACTTGGGAGTTGGTTGATCTTCCTCCGAAAAATAAACCGTTGGGTTGTAAGTGGATACTCAAACGAAAATACAAGGCAGATGAGTCTATAGAAAGTACAAGGCCAGGTTGGTAGTCAAGGGCTATCGGAAGACAGAAGGCTTTGACTACTTTGATACCTACTCTCTGGTATCCCGGATGACATCCATACGGGTATTCATTGCGATCGCAGCTTTGCGTGACCTTGAGATACACCAGATGGATGTTAAGACAGCCTTCATAAATGGTGATTTGGAAGAAGAAATTTATATGGACCAACCCGAGGGGTATGTGGTTCAAGGGCAAGAGAAGAAAGTCTGTCGGCTTGTCAAATCTCTGTACGGGCTGAAACAAGCCCCGAAGCAATGGCACGAAAAATTTGATAGTACTCTACTATCGAAGGGGTTCGCCATTAATGAGTGTGATAAATGTGTTTACACGAAAGGTAACTCTGACTCATTTGTTATGATATGCATGTATGTAGACGACATGTTGATCACAGGAAGCAGTCCTAGGGTAATCCTAGAGACTAAGAACATGTTGAAACAATGCTTCGACATGAAGGATATGTGTATCGCAGATGTCATCCTAGGGATTAAAATCTCTAAGACGTCTGACGGACTGGTCTTATCTTAGTCTCACTACATCGAGGATGTTTTTAGAAAGTTCAAGATGTTAGACAGTTCACCGATAGCGTCACCAATGGATACAAATCAAAAGCTTGATAAAAATCTTGGTGCACCTGTATACCAGGAGCGATATGCACATGTGATCGGTAGTTTGATGTATTTAACAAACTGCACCCGACCTGATATTGCTTACGCAGTCAATAAGTTGGCTAGGTTCACATGTAATCCGAGTGATAATCACTGGAAGGCGTTGAATCGGGTATTACAATACCTGAAATACACGTTAAATTTCGGGTTACACTATTCGAGATATCTAGCTGTACTAGATGGGTACAGTGATGCAAACTGGATATCTGATATAGAGAACACTAAGTCCACCAGTGGGTATATATTTACAATTGGTGGTGGGGCTGTGTCTTGGAAATCCTCTAAGCAAACTTACATCGCCCGATCCATGATAGAATCGGAGTTTATCGCATTAGACAAAGCAGGAGAAGAAGTTGAGTGGCTTCATGACTTCTTAGAGGATGTTCCGTGTTGGAACAAACCCGTACCTTCGGTAATGATCCACTGCGACAGTCAGTCGGCTCTAGGAAGGGCACGGAATACTATGTACAACGGCAAGTCTCGTCATATTCGACGGAGGCATAAGACCGTTAGGCAACTGATCACCACGGGTATAATATCCATTGATTACATTAAGTCAAAGGATAATATAGCAGACCCATTGACTAAAGGCTTACTCAAGGATCAGATGGCTTGTCTGTCTAGGGGAATGGGCTTAAAATCCAAAATATAAGGACCAATACAGTGGTAACCCAACCTTACTAATTGGAGATCCCAGTAATTTGGTTCAATAGGAAAACTAAGCTGTAAAGGTTCAGTTGATCGCTTCAGTGGAAGTATGAGCACTTCGGATAGTGATTTCTGAAAAGAAACACCAAATCCAAAGTCGTTCCCGTGATAGACGTTAAGTGCTATCTGTAGTATGGGTAAAAGTTAAGTTTTCAAAACCTGTAATGTTCCTCAACAGTTGAGGTTAGGTTTTGGGAAACTTTTAATGGTTCCTAACACTTGTGAAGTGGGGTATAGCAGGATACCTTGTAGGAGACCACCTATTTAAGTGCGAGGACGGGCCGCCTCAAATGAACGCACTTAAGAATCCAAGACGTTGTCCATGGCCAAAATGGATAAAACATTTCGAAGAAGAGAGTAAGGGAATTTGTTGTGTTGGTACCATTGACTTGGCTTACACTAAACACTGACG
This sequence comes from Anisodus acutangulus, assembly GCA_029783415.1. Taxonomy (NCBI): domain Eukaryota; kingdom Viridiplantae; phylum Streptophyta; class Magnoliopsida; order Solanales; family Solanaceae; genus Anisodus; species Anisodus acutangulus. The sequence goes on along the minus strand of CM056491.1, from coordinate 39,615,104 downwards.
GTTCAAGACATCACGTTCACCGCGCAGTAAGTAAGTCCGATGGTATTTAACTATGGAAGGTTCAAAGCTGAAGCTACCTCTCCTTATGCAACACCGGTCCACTGAAATATTGCTGGAAATGAAAAGACACCATGTGAGTGCGCCAAAATTTCTTTCAAGAGGGGATTGTTGGAAATTAGCCTTTGGCGGGAGTTGCGACCGACCAACTTTAACGGCTTAAACACTAGTGTTACGCATATTGGAGAATCCGGTTCTTCACACATGCATGATCTACTACGTACGTAGATAACCATAGGGCCAAGAATCATCAAATTTCATTGAGAAATGAAAGAGATATTGGTTCACGAAGTAAGGTGTTTGAAGCATGGAAAAGTATGGTGTGTGATCAATTCTCCCTCATCGGTAGAGGAAGAAAGAATTGTTGTGTATATAAGACTCGAAATTGGTTTGGGGTTTGGGATCCTAAGGGGTATCCCATGTGTTTAAAGGAGGGAGGACCTAGATGTGCTTCGGTTCGAGGAAAGCCCACACGCGCACCGCCGCCGCGCGCCCGTCCGGTTCGGTCCGGTTCCGGGTTCTCGGGTTCTCGGATCGTAGGTTGTGGGTCTTCTGTTATTATCTTTTTGGGCGTAAAACTTTGCCGTATGCAGTTTGATCCCGAAGTTTCATATGTACGCTTGGTCCCTGGTTTCCGTAAAGTCGTAATTTGGCAGACGAGCAAACGCCAAGCACTCAATTCAGCCATTTATTTTGGCTGAATTACTCCTCCTATAATGGCCAATCCGTTGGTCTTTCTCACCATTTATGTTAGTGGCTTTACTACCTCCATAATGGTCATTATTTGGCCAATAATGGTTGTTATGGAGGCAGTCAAACAACCCCTCCATCACCTATATAAACACCCCTTGCACCATTGTTGAGCAACACTTGATATACACGAAAATACACAAGTAGAAAAAATAGTTTCTTCCTACAACTTCCAAGCATCATTTTGTTACTCAATATTCTTTACGGTAGCTCTTGAGTTTCCTTTGCTGTTTTATCTTAGGAGATGAATTGTCCAGGACGTATAAAAGATACATACGGGGCAATATTGTCTTAAGGACAGAGTACCACACTCGACTCAGCAAAAACAGTTTTCAGTTTTCTTCTTCAACAAAATTGTAATTTCAGTTTTGTTGTTCTATTGTAATTTTCAGTTCTTGAATTACTTTGCAGTTACTTGTAATTTCCGTTTCCTGCAATAGTTTGTACACCAACAATTCTTCCCCTCCAAACAGGCTAATTATCAATAGTTTTATTCCTTGGTAAAACTTTTGTTTGGTGGAAATTACTTTTGCCACTAAATTAAAGAATCGGAAACCTTTTGATTTTAGTGAGGCATACGATGAATCTTCATTAGTTAAATAAGTAGAAATTGAAAAAAAATCACATTCAAAAGCTTATAACTCCCTCCATTTCACTTTATATGTATTAATGTAACTAAACATGAAGTTTAAGAAAGTAAGATTTATTTAAAAAATAATATAATTTTAAATTAAAAGTATGTGTAATGTATTAAAATGTTATAAGAATCTAGTGGTCTTAAACATGTCAGGTATGATGTTTGAATTAAAGAATAGAAAAGGGTAAAAATTATGCCTAAAGTATTGAAAATAACTTATATTTGCCCTCTTTCAACTTATCCGACCTCATTGCTCTTAATGTTAATTTTGAATTAAAATTACTCCTTCTTCTACCTATTGGATCCAAATTGACATTTATGGTTTAAAATATCTCTTATTTTGATGAAATTATAAGATGATATATGTGATACGACTTTAATTAAATATGTATTAGTAGGATATTAGACCCAATCCATAAATAATAAGTTGTGTAATTATTGGAGCTAGATTGAAGAGTAAAGTTGAATCTAGATTTGGAATTGATTGGAACCTGTTTGCACCGATTTTGAACAAAATATTACTGTTTCAAATGAATTAGACATTGTTATCTTTTGAATTCATTTAGTCGCAAAATGTGTATTATCGAAGGAACTGATACGAATATTTCTGAAGTTTGTGAAAAGTTTTTGAAATTTGTTCATTTTTTGAGGTTGAGAAATCACTACTTCTTGTTGGAATTGAATTTGTACCAGAAAATTTTGGATTGTCATTGTTGAATAATTATAAGAGCTTGAGTTGCATTTTAAACCAGAAAATTTATTGCAGGATCATTTGAGTGTTTTCGGATATGAAGTTTGAGTTATTTCTAATTTCAATACATTGTTTGTACACCGAACTCAACAATAAAAACTTCAAATTATAACCATCGAGTTTTGTTGAACTAGTACTTGGTTGTTAATTTTAATTTGAAGTATGTTGGTTACTGAACTCGAAGGTCTCTAGCATGTTAAAATTGATTCCACCTTATTGAACTTAAATAGTTTTTAGTTGTTTTGGGTTTACCTAGAGGGGTCGGATTAATTAGTTATGGTTCGGCACGTTGATCAAATAACAAGTGCCACCTATTAATTAAAGTCATATCCATCTCATAATACAGTTAAAAAGAGTGACACTTCTAATCAAAATTAACGTTAAAGACAATTACAGTTTAATAAGTAGAAGATATATTTTTAACCTGAAAATTAAAGCCAAGAACAATTAATTTCAAAAGATAAAATAGTGACAAATTTAAGACATTTTCAATACGTTAGGTAAATTTTTGAGTTTTTTCCAATTACATAATTATGCTCTCCTACTCATTTTATGTGATCTTGTTTTGACAGAGGACTACTATCTATCATCATGCTCAATAGTAATAAGTTAGCTTCACTTCCAAGGATCAATCCCGCTTTATGAAGAAAGAGGACTCTATGGGTGAAAGCTATTAACTTTAAGAAAAAAAAAATATTTTTAAAATTTACAATCTAAAACAAAACATAAAATTTGTGATTATAAATAATTCTATCAAAATTAAAATGAAAATTTTAAAGTTAATTTTTAAAATATAGTAGCACTAGAAATTGAAACTCTAATACTACCTTTTTAAAAACCATATTGAAACTCTAATACTACTTTTATATAGGTACTCGAACTTGACATTATTTTTGATTTTAGCATCTCAACTTACCCTTGTTCCATTTTTAAGTCATTTAAACACACTTGCTGACCTGTTATGACGTGTGAACACTGAACACGCTCCTAACGAACCAATATGCAGTATTTTCTTTACTGATTTGGCCAAATGTAACAAATTAAATATCAAATAAGCCCTAATATCTCCTTTCTTCTTCTTTATTCCTCCATTGCAGTCGGCTTCCGCACCACCAACTTTTCCATCTCCGTTACCGACGATGGATTCTCCGGCGAGTACATTCAATCCAAACAAGCGTCTCAAGGAAGAGTACGATCTTCTTCTCCTTTTTTTTCTTGAACAATAAATCTATAAATTGCATAATTTTCCACTTTATAATGATTTGAAATTTTGACACTTTGCCTTTTCGATCATTTTTTTCAGGTTCGTGAGCAATTTAACTGGAACTTCAATGATGGAATTGTTCCTTCTCATTACTACTCTCTCTGTACGAATTACGAAACCGTTCCTATAATGTTTGATTTTTAATTTTTTTAATTTTTAGTATTTGTGTGTTTTATTTTAATTATTGTTTTTGTGCTGTGATTCAGATGCTTCTCTTTCTACGTTCAGTATATTCCAGTACCAAAAAAGGTGAGAAATAGCACTACATTGTTTATAACATTTTTATTCATTTTTGTTTTATGAATATATGTAATTATCTTAGATTCTTATTGAGTTTTAGTTAGTTGTTTTTATTTTTTTATTTTTTCGTGTTTTTCTATTTTAGATGTTGTATAGCTTACATTTGAGCCCTAAATAGTTTGTTGTCGTTGCATCAGACAAAATTGAAATGATACAGAAGAAACAATTATCCTACCTAGCAATAAGTAATGTCCTGTGTTTTCCTCCATTTTTATTAAGTAGCATTTTTTTGACAAGTTGCTAAGGAAATGCTAATTTAATTATTTTTTTCTTATCATTTACTAAATGTGACAAAACCAAACTGTTTATAAGTATATGGTGTTGGCTTGAAATCATTATTGGTTTGTTTATTTATGTAATGATGGTGTTCGGGCTAGCTTGCTTGCACTTTGACTAATCTACTAGGCACCTGCTATCTTCCACCACCACAAATAAGTGGTTAAGGCTTTTAGACAGATTGGAAGGAATCACCTAGCTTCTCTTTTTATTTTTGTTCTAGTGGTTTATTTCTTTAATATGGAATCTGAATATTTGCAGTCAGTTTGGAACGAAAGAAAAAGGAGAAGGTTATTGTTTTGTTATATTTTGACTTGTAGAAAGTGAAGAAAGGACTGTACAGTATTCTACATTCATCACCCTACTATGTTATTTTCTGTTTTACATAATGAAGGTTTGGTTTTACATCAAATAGCTGAAATCCTAGAACTTTAAAGATTCATTTTCTGTTTTCCTCCAAAAAGAAATTCCGTTGGTTCTTAAGTTTTGGGCAGAAAAAGCTCAACTAGATCCGCTAACAAGAAATAATTAAGTCAATGCAATTTTTGAGCATATCACTTTTCCGTCGTGCAAAATACTTCTGGACAAGTTAGTAGTAAAAGCGAAAATGTTGAAGCAAGGGAGGATCTGAACTAACTGAACCTCCTAGACAAGATGCAAGGGATGGTGCATTATTGTCACTCCTACATGTTAACAGGTCATCAGTATGTTAAGCCACTACTATACTGAGGTCTATGAAAAGGCTTTTTGAGGGGCTCTGGGTCTTTCAGAGGGCAGAAGCTGAGGACACTCTCTGGGACTAATGATCGGTTTGGGAAGAGTATGAAAGCTTAAAGAAAGTAGGCCGAACATTCTAGAATTCTGTTCAGAGTGAAGTGAATGGGACTTGGAATAAATTTTAAGCTATAAAACTGGGAACTAGAGTGTTGGGATAATATTGGGTCTATTTCTCATGTAAAAGGTCCTGAGTGAAACCAAGCGACAATAAATCCACTTTATTTAGGAGATATTATCAATGGGACCTTTCTCAATAGATCATTAAAAACTAAGAACAATCTATTAAAGTGATATCATCCTACTTGTGTAAATTTGATACTCATTGCACCTAACATAGCTAAAGTACTGTCATCTCAATTTCTTTCAACCCAAAAGAGGAATAGGTGAGTTGCCCGAAAGATACTTGAAATGTTTAAAAGGAACTTGTAACTTATTGAACCTTTTCTTTTCATATGCAAGGTAAGGCTGCGTACAATAGACCCTTGTGGTATGGCCCTTCCCCAGACCCCGCGCATAGAGGGAGCTTAGTGCACCGAGCTGCCCTTTTATGGTTTTGCTGTGAAAAGCAACTTTATCGCAAAGGAAGCTACAGAAAGGATGGATATATTTGACATGGTAAATATATGAAACATAAGTTCTTAGGATATGTACTTCTCTTTCATTCCGAAGAAAGGATATGTGGAATCTTTCTATAAGAGGTCACTTGAGATGGTTTGGTCATGTCCTGCATCGACCTCCAGATCCACCAGTCTATAGGTGTGAACCATGGTAGTGAATGTGTTAACATAGGACGAGGTAGACCTAAAGTTACATAGAAGGAAGTTGTTCGAGAGACCTACAGTCTCTTGGAATTCATCCAGACTTAGTAAAGATAGGGTACAACGAAAGAAAAAGCTCTATAGACGATTAGTCTGGAATATGTTTAGTCATGTTAGTTCGTTTGCTTTTGGTCCAATGCTTCTAGGAGTCTTTAGCCCTATTAGAGATTTGTATGCCAGTAAAAAATGTAGAGAACTTTTAATACTCTTTATTTTTATTTTGTATAATGTCGGCCTGAAAGAATTTAATTGCGGAACATGCTTAATGAGGATTTATATAGCCGACTCGAACTAGCTTTGGACTGAGGCGTAGTAGTAGTTGTGTCATTTCTGATTATGGTCAAATATATCTCAACTTTGAAATTATGTACAACAAGTTTTAAATCTTAAATCGGCAAGGCATATCTCGTTGAATCGGTCTTTTTTGCCACATTGTAGATAACGGGAATCGAACCCCCTCGCGGGTGGTGGACAGATGTATAATGTACTACTTTGATCTAGCAACTTGGTAGGAGTAGGTTTTGGCTTGGATCTGGTATGAACTCAGAAGCCTAATAAGGGAGAGTCTGGGTCTACGGTATACCAGAGGAAGAGTACTTCTAGGCTTTCCACGAATTGAAAATATTAAAGCTCTTTGTACTGGATTTGTTTATGAATGGTCTCTTCCTTTAGTTATCATCATTGGTTGCAGTATGGATAACATGCTTAATGACTATTAATAACTCAATTTTTATAGTTGCATATTATATTCTTATAAATGACGTGTTACTTTCTTAACTAGTGTGTACTGCCAAATTTGGAGACATTATTTATGTTCATATTTTTCAAAATGTTCTTATTTTCCCGTGTTTGACTGCAGTTGTGATGGTTAGCTTTTCTCATCATATTACAACAACAATAACATACCCAGTGTAAAATTCCACAAGTGGGGTCTGGGGAGGGTAAGATGTACGCAGACCTTACTTGTGGGGTAGAGAGGTTGTTTCTGATCTACCCTCGGCTCAAAAGAAATATAATCAAAGCAGGATAGAAAAAAAAATTATGAAGAAAAATAACAAGATAAACAAAGCACTAGAAGTAACAGGATGAAGAAGTTACTATGCAAATACTAGGTAAGACTACTAAATAAAGAGAAGAGGAGACTAGCTCCTGCCTCTCCCTCGTAAAAGTGCTACAACACACGGCTACCTCCTACCCTTCTACGCTAATCCTTGACCTTCAATCCTTCCTATGTAGGGTCATGCCCTCAGTAAGCTGGAGATGTTTCATGTCCAGTCGGATCACCTACCCCGGTTCTTCTTTGATCTGCCTCTACCTCTCCTAAACCTTGCTATAGCCAAGCTCTCACACCTCCTTACTGGTGCCTCCGCGCACCTCCTCTTCACATGCCCAAACCACCTCAGTCTCGCTTCCCTCATCTTGTCTGCCACGGAGGTCACCCCTACCTTGTCCTGTATAACTTTCTGATCTTGTCTCTCCTAGTATGCCCGCACATCTATCTGAGCATCCTCATCTCCGCTACCTTCATCTTTTGAACGTGTGCGTTCTTGACGGGCCAACACTCTGCCCCATACAACAGTGCAGGTCTAACCACCACTCTGTAGAAAAGATGTGTCAAAATGGTAATTTAGAAATGGTGATTTTAGAAGGGTCCATAAGCTTTAGTCTTCTAGCTTTAAACTTCTTTCTGAAGTACTGCTTACCTATGTGTTTCTGTTTGTATGTACAATTAAACGCATCATATATCTGTACTAGTGCTTACAGATGTTTCTCATGAAGTTTTCATGCAAAGATACTATGATCCTTTCTTCATCTGCATTTGGTAGGCATTTCTTCAAACTAGGTCATTCTTATAGCTGATAGAATTCATTCCCTTCCTCATAGGTTCACGTTGCTGAATATGGTGTGCACTGGAATTTCTTTTTTCACGCTTTCTGCTGTGGCAATTTTGACGTCGATGATTAATCTTCCACCAAGTTATTGTGGAATACTGGGGTGGTTTATTCTAGTAGGTATTGTAGTAATCTTGGCCCATCTCAGAATTTTTGGTACCTTCTCATATGCTTGGTAAGCCTATGATGCTGTTTGTCCTTTCAGTATATGAGGTCTTCCTGTTGCTTGGGCTAAATGAATATCTCCTTTCAAATGAAAGAGGGCATGACATCATCAGTCAAAACAAAGAAGGGATTTTTAGCATTTTTGGTAAGTTTAATTGTGAAGTAAAACTAGAGCAGTCTCTCTCTGTCTCTCTTACACCATATGTTTGCTTACTTCCTTTTTCAGTTTTATGGTCTTTGTGTCTTTTTGGAAATTCTTTGAAGAAGAGACTGGCTGGTCGCCCGTTTAAGTTTAACTTGGAATTGAAACATTCCCCTTTCTTCTGGACTGGAGACTAGCTCACACAGGTGGAGTTACGAAAAAGGTACCAATATATGTCAACTTTATAAAGTTCTGGGTCGCAATGCTTGTGAGTCAAAATAAACTTTAAGATATGACTATCATAATTAGTTCTTAATGTGTAGTAATCGGAAGGCAGTTCATGAATTGTAACTTCATTTTAGCAAGAACTGGGGTTTTATTTAGTTTTTTTGTGGGGTTTTTCTTTGGTCAGTCTAGCATACATGTGTAAACTGCTTCCTAACATGGGATACAGGGGCTAGCTGATTTGTTTAAATGGAAGAACTATGTGACTAATGCGTGGACTTAGTTAGGTGAATGTTTTTTATATGAGTTGGGAGAACTGAAAAAATGGTACCTATCTAAATTATAAACATTGGATTCAAATGCTATCAATCAAAATAACTACTAAGCTAGAGACAAGTCAGTAAGTTCTGAATATCACGGTAATAAATATAGCAGTAATAACATATTACATCCTGCAAGTTGGTCCATGTAATATAATTTAATTGTAGTAAGAAGTAGGGATCAATTTTCTTTTTCCAGGTTCGTTCTTTGTTGAATCCAGCACATGTATGAAGTGTTGCCTATGGTGGAATACAGGGGCCAGGTAAGTTTGTAGATATTGGGACAAATAAACATCCAGATCAACATACACACACACCAGACTAACTGAAGAAAAATAGTTCTTTTCTGGATGGAAAAAGTAAGTTTTTGTTTTGCAAGTTTAGAAGTTCTTTCTCAAATTTTCAGAACAAGGCAAGAATTGCTTATTTGTGATACCCTTTTTCTAGAGGATGTAAAAACTCTTACCATGTCTTTTCTTTTCAAGGCAGAACAAAACATGTTAAATGAAGAATTAAGTAGCTATATCTATTTTCTTAATATCTTTTCTCAGAAGGTATTTGTGAGTCATCTTTAACCAAACAAAAAAAAAGGGCAGCCCGGTGCACTAAGCTCCCGCTATGCGCGGGGTCCGGGGAAGGGCCGGTGCGAGCTTAGTGCACCGGGCTGCCCTTTTTTTTTATTTGGTTAAAGATGACTCACAAATACCTTCAGAGAAAAGATATTAAGAAAATAGATATATCTACTTAATTTCATTGTATGAGCATTATCAACTTTAGCTGGGTCGAAGCTGGTTATCATAATATTTTCAGTATTTCTTGTCACAATCTCCTTGCTTTTTTATTTTATGATTGGTAATTTTGGTTTAGCAAATGATTTCTTTTGATATCAGGTTATTGGGGGTTGTACCTTGTCTGTGTCCAACTAGGAAACTATCTTTTCTTTGGAAAACCTGGAGATGCTGTGTTGAGAACAAATGATTGGGCAAGGATTAGAGTCTGGATTTTCTGGTCTGATTTTCGGCTATGAGTATTTTGTTGTCCACTTTCTGAATGTTTGCTGCCTTGCTATTTAATTGCTGATATTTCGTAGCTTGTTGCTTCCTCTTCATGTTGCAGGTTGTCGACCGTTTTCCTAGACAGGCATGTTGAGAGGGTTTCTCGCAGAATGGTAGTCTATAACTCTGGGAATTTTCAGTAGCAAAAATCTTAGTTTTCAGTGTAATTTTATGCCAAATGACTAATACTCTTTTTTAACAGTGCAACCTGGCTTATGTTACTGTAACATTGGCTATGAACCTTCAGGTAAGATTTATTTAAACTGGCTCTGTTTCCAAATGGCTCTGGGCTTTCTTTTCTGCAGTGTTTTTCAAGAATGTTCTGAACCATTTGTTGTTCTCTTCCTTCAAGTCTGTGTCTTTGATACCATAATTCACTCTTTTGTTGTTGCTATTTAGATGCTGTTAAAGTTCTTTTTCATAGTTAGAATGTGGAATTGTCTCTTCCTTGTGGCTCCTTTTGTTTGCTTAACTATGGTAACTACTCATTCCATCTATGCAATGATTTCTCTTCCAATCAATTCTACACCTGTGAATGGAGTTTGCGCTTGCAGACATACATGTTAGTCTTATTGGATGGATGTACTTTTGTCTCTTTAAGTTCATAGGTTTTCTGACGTCATCTCTAATCAGTTATTTCAAGACTGAGTGCAAAGGCGGAAAAACCTAGACCAAGTGTATTAAGAATGATTTCCGACAAGTTTTGACAGTAGATAGTGAAACTTAATACAGATGAGAGGTTATTTCAGTCAATTTCTCAATACAAATTACAACGATGACTTGGTAGATATTCATATATGTGTGACAGATAGAAAACTCAGCCGAATTCATAGATAACCTATGTTGAAGTAACGGATATGATGAGGATAGACTAGTTTTGAAGCGCCTTGGTGAGGTTAAAGTGATGGCTAACTAAGCTATTCAATGTTATATTAAGGAGTGAAAGATGCCAAATGAGTGGAAAAGAGTACCTTGGTTCCAATATATAAGAACAAAGGAGATAAAGATGTTCGAACTATTGTCGTATTAAACTCATATCATAATAATATATATATATATTTCAAATTAAACTTTTATATTATAACATAGCGAAAATACTGATGGAGCATAGATATAGGGACATTAAGCATGACTGAGTGGGTTCATGCTGGAAGTTTTGTAGCAACGGAGTATTTTTGGTAAGATCTGTAGAATTTTTTAGAGAGAAAGATATCTACATGATATTCAGTGAACTAGAGAAAGCATATGGTAGTGCCAGTACAGTCCTTTGTTGGTAGTTTGAAAATAAATCCATATCAAATATAAATACGATAAAGGATATGTACAGAGGAGCAGTTACAAGTGTGAAACAGTGGGAAGAGATACAAAGGGAGTTTTATTGAATCCAGTGCCTAGCAAAGTGAACGCAAATTTTACAGAACGGTTGTGGGAGCAACAATATTATACTGGAGTGAATGTAGTGTGTCAATAATACAATATATCCAGAAGATGAATATCTTAGAAATGCACAAATTAATATGGATATGCAGTTGGACAAAGTTTGAAACAATTACATCAGACTGAGGATGCAAGTAGCACATAAAGTATGAAATGAGAAAAAATATCATTGTAGATGGTTTGACCATGTTGAATTGGTCTGTTGTAGGTGTGACATTATGATGATTGAAGGTGCTAAAAGAGGATAAGGTAGACACAGAATCACATAGGAGGTTATCTAAAACAATCTATGATTTATTGGACCAATGCATAGTTAGCTTAAAACAGAAAATAATGGAAGTAAAGGATACAAATAGAAAATGCCAGCTAGTTCGAATCAAGGTTTAGTTGTTTTTACAGTTACATTAATTCTGGTGCTTGTCAGGAATACTTTTAATTCAGTAGTACCTTGTATGTCACTGTGGGAATAAGTGTAGGACTTAGAGAACCTCTAGTATTAAGAGAATTTCCAGTATTGAAATGAAATGGATACAAATAGAGAGGAATAGATGTACATCATATATTCGACCCACCAAGTCTGGAAGTGAGTAGTTGATTGATTGATCATTTATCACTTATTTCAGAACTTGATAAGTCCAATCTTTCGGTGGAGATATAAGAAGTAATAAGAGAGAGATGGAGAAACAAAAGTAGCTTTGAGTTCCGAGAAATTAATGACATTGAGCACAAGGAGTTTCATTACTCCTTTACTAAGTAAATACATGTATCAAGGTTTGACTTGTAAGGAAAATATTTAACTTTAAATTTCTCCAACAAGTTAATTAGTTTGGGATCATTCGTGCATCTTAGTGAAACGACATCTTTTGAGTAATACCACAGAGAATGAATGTCATTGAGCTAAGGACTAAAGGTTTGTTGTTAACTAACTTGTCTTTTGAAAAAGCTAATCCTATTTTGTTGTGGTTGTTTGACCAAAATTCTGTACGATGCTCATAATTTTTCTTCTGAAGATTCAACTTATTATACACTTGCACAAGCTGAGTATTGCTTTTTCAAAATGTTGCTAACACATTCCAAAAAGTTTGGTGAAAGATAGATTCATTTACTCTTGGTAAGGGAACAATACCGAACTTCTGGATAGAGGAAGACTTTCCCAATTAGCAATTATTCGTGCTTTCTTGGGAAGAACTTTGGATTACTTGTAATTTCTCTTGAATGTAATGCTGCATAATTTCATACAGAAATCTGCTGGCGTGATCCATATAATATTTTTTAATTTAGGCATGACTCTACATTTCCCCTTTTCAGGTTTTTGCTGTTTTAACTCTAGCTGATTATGTTCCTGGATATAAAGTTGCTGCACTGATGGAAGTTTTTGACCGAAATCTACTGGGCTCTTTTCTTCTGGTAAGGAAAATTTATTGCTAACATCATCATTCTATTATACTTTATGTTCTACCTTTGATCTCTGGATGATTAATCATGAAAATCGTTGTGCAATCATGCAGGCTAACGTGCTAACTGGATTGGTTAACCTGTCCCTGTATACCCTCTCTGTCTCACCATTCACTGCACTTGCTAACTTGGTTGGATATGCATACATTTTATCTATTGCCGCAGCAGTTGCACATTTTAATTGTATTCGATTGAAGTTTTGGTAGTGGAGCTTGTTCTAGTGTACTCCAATTTCATTCATTCTTTAACCCATCCTCTATTACATGACTATTACAACCACATACCCAGTGAAATTCCACGTGGAGTCTGGGGAGGGTATAGTGTACGCAGACCTTACCTCTACCTTGGTAGGTAGGGCGGTTGTTTCCGAGAGACCCTCGGCTCAAGACACAGCATAAGCACAAGCAAAGCAAGAGAAATCGACGACCTGGTCAAAAATTTTTTAAAGCAGTATGAAAATGCTGGTATCAAAAAGCGAGTCATGATAGCGCATTCCGAAAAAGTAAGCAGTAACTAGCACATGTAAATAAGCTAAATAAAGTACACTAAACGACACATAGCACCAGAAATCAAATTACATGAGAGTATAATGCAATACTGCGCCTATTAGTATGAGCTAAGCGGGCCTACAATAATGACACTACAACTATCAGTTTGCAAGCGTAGGTTGGACTACGCTTGACTACCTACTATCTTTTTACCCTAATTCGTGTCCTCCACAACTCTCTATTTAAGATCATGTCTTCAATAAGTAGTACATTCGTCATATCTCGTCTAATCACCTCTTCTCAATACTTCTTCGGCGTACCTCTACCCCGAACTCGTCTATAGCCAGCCTTTCACACCTCCGTATTGGGGAATTTGTCTCTTCTCTGCACATGTTTAAATCATTTCAACCTTGCTTTCCACATCTTATCTTCTACCGAGGTCACACACTCACTTTGTTTCGGATATCATCATTTTTAATCTTATTCCTTCTTGTATGTCCGCACATCCATCTCAGCATCATCATCTCCGCAACTTTCATCTTTTGGATGTGTGAAGTATTGGCTGGCCAACACTCCGCATCATACAATATAGTCGATCTAACCAACGCCCTATAGAACTTGTCTTTAAGTTTTGGTGGCACCTTTTTGTCGCAAAGACTTCAGATGCGAGCCTCTATATATTACATGACTATTCTTAATGTTATTCCTGTAATAGATCAAATATGTCTACAATAGATTCTGAAATCAAGGCACTGGATTCACTTTTAGTTCAATGTGGCTGAACAGTCATATATTTAAACAGTGCCTGTTGATTTAACTGCACTACAGAACACTCTATTTCTGTTAATTAGAGATGCACAGTGAGAAGTGTGTGAGAGAAATGAGCGAAGCATACTCACATGAGCATGTTATCGCGGCCTAAATCACATGCCCTTGCTGTAACAGCCAAAAGGAGTATGTGGCCGTACATAAATATCAAATACTGGGGCAAAAAAAGAAAGCCAAACACAAGCCCCATTTGGAATTGGTATCAACGGGTCCCCCAAGAAAATAGGGGTCCCAGAAAAAGAAAATGAGAATACTATTTCTTTTTAGTAATAATAATAGATGGAGAGTTTTAGTTTTGAATGCAGATGATTGCTGAAATGTACTTTAGAAGAGAAAGCTTTGGTTGGTCACATGGATGGATACCCTATACAGCAGAGAGGGCCTGACAGCTTGGACCATGGTCCACGTCCATTCATCCGTCCTCTTCTCCAGAAAGGTGACATTTCCTGTGTTTCTACTTTCTTTGTCTTTCACATGGTCCTTATCTACTGTTTACCTTCCTATTCCTCTTCCCTCCTCTCTCTTTATGTCTGTTTTAATCTAGGGCAGTCCAATGGGCGGGTGTCTCGCTTACCGCCCGACCCGTCCCTATTAAATATACATAATATACACACAATATACATGTGTATATTAGTCTCGACTGGCTCTCGGGTTTGGCATCTTTGTACCGTGTAATTTATGGTATATATATTTAGTATTCTAGTTTAGGTAATGTTGTAATATAATTAGTATTGTACACTTATCATAATAGTTGTATTACCATAAATGTATAGTTAGTATCCAAGTAGAATAAGGTTTTAGAAATAGGATTCTCCTATTATGGAAATATGTAACTTGCATATATAGTCTTTCAATTAATGAAAATAATCAAGGATTATTTCTTTCATGGTATCAGAAGTCTAGGTCTTAAAATTCTCTCCCCCTTTTTCTTCCTCTTGGATGTCGACCACCAGTGCACAAAGTCGAGACCAAAGTTTTTTCCGCAACTTGTTCTCGGATTGGTTGATTCTGACGGTTCCTCTACTTCGCAAATTTTTTCTCCCAAAATCCCTCAATCACATATTGTTCTATCAATATGTCTACATCCCGGAACACGTTTCATCCTGCCCTTACAGTTTCTAACATCAAGAATAATATCCATCTTGTTCTTGAAATAGAAAACGTCCAATATGCGACGTGGGCCGAACTGTTCAAAATTCACGCACGATCGCATCAAGTCATCCATCACATAATCCCCGCGGTTCCTGAGGATACGGAGGTGCCAAAACGCGAGGATGATCCTAAGTTGTGGACGACTTTTGATGCTACCGTCCTTCAGTGGATATATTCCACAATTTCTACCGATCTTTTGCAAACAATTATTGAGCCTGACCCTACGGCACAGGCGACTTGGGATAGACTGCGTGATATATTCCAAGATAATCAAAATTCTAGAGTTGTTACCCTTGAGCAGGATTTCTCCCACGTCAATATGGAAGATTTCCCTAATGTTTCGACTTACTGCAAAAGATTAAAGGAATTGGCGGACCAACTTCGCAACGTTGGTGCGCCAGTTCCAAACGATCGTTTGCTCCTCCAAATGGTTTTCGGCCTCTCCGAGGCCTATAGTGGTGTGGGAACTTTTCTTCGACAAAGCAACCCGCTTCCGTAATTTTATCAGGCTCATTCTATGCTTACACTCGAAGAAACAGGCATGGCAAAACGAGCGGTTACCGGTGCTAGTCCCGTAGTCATGATGACCGAGTCCACGGTGTATACTACCGGTTCCAACAACTCGGGCCAAAACCGCAACAACGGTGACGGCAAAGAGGGTGGGAATAAGAAAAATAATGGCAAGAACCGCGGCGGCAGCCGGCATAATGGTGGTGGCGGTGGGGGTCCTCGCGGTGGTCATCAGCAGCATCAGCAGTTCTGGGGCCCACAATGGCCCCTATGCAGTGGCAGTGGGCCCCACAACAACAATTTGGGCCCAGCCAATTTTCCCACAGCAGTAGTTTCGGCCCAGCCAATTCTCGCCCAACTGGTAGTGGGCGGCCCAGCAGCAGTCCAGGCCCAATTCGGCCTGGTCCACATACAGTCAGCAGTCTGGATCGAGACCGCAAACAGGGGTGTTTGGGCCTCGGCCCCCGCAGACCCATCACGCAGCAACACCCACATCTACCGACATCGAAGCCGTCATGCACACACTTGATTTAACTCCTCCGGACCCAAATTGGTATATGCATACCGGTGTCACTACCCACATGACATCCGATTCAGGTACGCTCTCGTCTTATTTCAATTTGAGCAACCCTCGCGGCATAATTATTGGTAATGGTAATTCTATTCCAATTCGTGGTTATAGTCATAAAACTTTGCCCCTCCCCCTTATCCACCTCTTATCTTGAAAAACACCCTACACACCCTCAAATTGATTAAAAACTTAGTCTCTGTCCGTAAATTCACTACTGACAATTCCTTTTCTATTGAATTTGATCCATTTGGTTTCTCTGTGAATGATTTCAAGACGGGGAGTCATCTCAGAAGGTGTGATAGTAGGGGTGATCTTTATCCTATCATACTCGGTTCCGATCCATCGAGTCAAACCCTGCCATCCGCCTTTGCAACCATTTCTCCTTCCTTATGGCATGCTCGTCTTGGTCATCCGGGGTCTTCTAGTTTGTCGTCATTAGATAAAAATAGTTTTATTTCATGTAAGGGTACGCGTAGTACTCCAAATTGTCAATCTTGTTCTTTAGGAAAAATTGTTAAGTTGACATTTGTAGACTCAAATTCTCATACTTTAATGCCATTTGATATTATTCATAGCGACTTATGGACGTCTCCTGTTCTTAGTTCTGTGGGTCATCGGTATTATATTCTCTTTTTGGATGATTATTCTAAGTTTTATGGACGTTTTCGATAGCGAAAAAATCTCAAATTTTTTCCGTCTTCCTAAAATTTATAGCATTCATCAGAATCCATTTCGACCGAGAAATAAAAAATATTCAGTGTGATAATGGCAAAGAATATGACAATGGGGTATTTCGGGAATTCTGTGCTAATAATGGGATCAATTTTCATTTTTCTTGTCCACATACGTCTTCACAAAATGGGAAACCCAAATTTCGAACTAATGCCACATCTTATACTTCGACAAGGCAGGTGCAAAAGGAAAATGAGTAAGGGCTTAGGAAGGAACGCAAAATTCGTTCCATAAATAACATTGTCCGAACTTTATTGATCCATGCTTTCGTACCTCCGTCTTTTTGGCATCATGCTCTCCAAATGGCTAACTATCTCCTTAATATAATTCCTTCCAAATGTTTGACATATTCTTCCCCACTTCAAATTTTATATAATAAAATTCCTTCATATTCACATCTTCGGGTTTTTGGGTGTTTGTGTTATCCTTATTCCCGTCCACCACAATTAACAAACTTAAGGTCCGATCTACTCCGTGTGTGTTTTTGGTTTTCCGTCTAATCATCGTGGCTACAAATGCTTTGATTTATCCTCTAATAAAATCATCATTAATCGCCATGTCATTTTTTATGAATCCCAATTTCCATTTGCTAAAGTTAATACTCCCGTGCCTAGTTCGTATAATTTTTTTAATGATAGTATATCCCCGTATATTATTCAGCATTTTTCGGACGTCTCCCGCACCCAAATTTCTCCAGCGGGCCCGCTGGCCCCACTGGTCCGTCACCCATCGCTTGGCCCTAGTCCAAACCATCGGGCCGATTCTGCGATTGGGCCGTCACCATTCAGAACCGGTCCAGCCTCGCACTGGCTTATCGATTTGGGCAAGAGCCCAGGCCCGCTACCTTGGCGATCGTTTGAGTCCCGAAAATGCCTAAAATCTACCCGCCTCTGCCCCGAGTCATTGACCAATCACCCGTAGTCAACGGGGGATTTTTACACCAAAAAAACATTTTAATTTACATTCTAATGTTCTTAAATCACCCTTACCCCAAAATCTTGTGTCTGCATTAAATGACCCGAATTGAAAAATTGCTATGACCGATGAATATAATGCTCTTATTGATAATAAGACGTGGGAGTTGGTAACCCGTCCATCTGGTATTAATATTATTAGGTCTATGTGGATTTTTGCTCATAAGGAAAATTCAGATGGTTTATTTGCCCGACATAAGGCGCAGCTTGTGGGTGATGGTAATATTCAGCAGGTTGGTGTTGATTGTGGTGAGACATTTAGTCCGGTGGTCAAGCCGGCTACCATTCGCACTGTGCTTAGCTTGGCTCTTTCAAAGGCATGGCTTATTCATCAGTTAGATGTAAAGAATGCTTTCCTACATGGTGATCTCAAGGAAACAGTCTATATGCATCAGCCGTTGGGATTTAGGGATCCCAAACATCCTCATCATATCTGTTTGTTGAAGAAGTCCTTATATGGGCTTAAGCAATCTCCACGGGCCTGGTATACGCGGTTTGCAGACTACGTTTCGACTATTGGGTTCACTCACAGCAGGTCGGATAATTCATTGTTCATCTACCATCGTGGTTGATCTGTGGCATATATTCTGTTATATGTGGATGATATTATTTTGACGGCCTCTTCCGATGCCTTACGCCAGTCTATCATGACAATGCTCAGCTCTGAGTTTGCTATGAAATACTTGGGGCCCTTGAGTTACTTTTTGGGGATTGTTGTCACTCGTCATTCCGATGGGTTGTTCTTATCTCAACGGAAGTATGCAGCTGAGATCATTGAGAGGGCTGGGATGTCATCCTGTAAGTCCACTTCCACTCCAGTTGATACTAAGCCCAAGCTTAGTGCCGCGGCAGGCGTACCCTACGAAGATCCGACTCGCTATCCTGTCTAGCAGGTGTGTTTGTTCATGCATGATCCAAGAATTGAGCACATGAATGCACTTAAACGCATCATTCGGTATATTCAAGGTACACTTGACTATGGTTTGCATTTATATCCTTCCTCGACGTCCACACTTGTCTCGTATACGGATGCTGATTGGGGTGGTTGTCCCGACACCAGATGGTCTACGTCGGGCTATTGTATGTTTCTTGGCAACAACTTGGTCTCCTGGTATGCGAAGCGTCAGTCGACTCTATCCCGCTCAAGTGCCGAGGCTGAATATCGAGGGGTAGCTAATGTGATCTCAGAATCATGTTGGTTACGTAATTTGCTTTTGGAGCTTCATTGTCCTATTCAGAAGGCAACCTTGGTTTATTGCGATAATATTAGTGTCATCTACCTTTCTGGTAATACGGTTCAGCACCAACGCACTAAGCATATCGAGATGGACATTCACTTTGTCCACGAAAAGGTTGCTCGTGGTCAGGTACGCGTCTATCATGTCCCGTCAAGATATCAAATTGCAGACATCTTTACAAAGGGTCTTCCCTCGGTCCTTTTTGAAGATTTTAGGGACAATCTCAACGTTCAAAGACCGTCCGCTATGACTGCGGGGGTGTGTTAAATATACACAATATACACACAATAGTCTCGGCTGGCTCTCGGGTTTGGCACCTTTGTACCGTATAATTTATGGTATATATTTAGTATCCTAGTTTAGGTAATGTTGTAATATAATTAGTACTGTACACTTACCATAATAATTGTATTACCATAAATGTATAGTTAGTATCCAAGTAGAATAAAGTTTTAGGAATAGAATAGGAATATGATTCTCCTATTATGGAAATATGTAACTTGTATATATAGTCTTTCAATTAATGAAAATAATCAAGAAATTATTTTTTTCACTCCCGATCCCCCTTAAAAAAATGTTAGCGTGGTTCGAACTCGGGGCAGGACTAGGGCTCGTCCCGCCCGTCCCGATCCCGCCCGACCCGCCTCCACCTTTGCAAAAATACCTTTGCACAACGGTCAAATTTAGATTTTGGCCGTTGTGCAACGTCTATAACAACCATTTTGCCCCCAGCCCCATAAACCCCCCTACCCCTTAATATTTATTTTTAACCCATAAGTTAGTATAGTTACACTTTAACCATATTTCTCAACTATAAATACCTCATTTTCCTCTTTATTTTTCTCACAAATCTTCCTACAATCTCTCTAATCTCTCTACAAGTCTACATTGCCTACTAAATATTTTATTTTATTTGCTTATTTATATTAAAGTTCAAAAATTGGGAGTGAAGTTGACAACTAGCTTAAGGATCATCCATCGAGCAAAGTTTTAATTTTCAACCTCGATTACACGTTGACGTTACGTCGGTGTTTGATACATTCGTTCCTTCTTTAAATTATTATTGTTACTTAATTTTAATTATCGTACTTAATTTTATTATCTTAAATTATTTATTTGCATAATTATAATGGAACGAATTGGACGCTTTATTTCTGGCAGAGTAATAGGGGTAACAGAGGTAAGGGTGCATCTTCGAGTAATTCTAATTACGATGATTTCACTTATGTAGATGAAACTGATTTTTTTGATGTTAATATTAATATACCATTAGATCATGAGGTATATTCTGCATCTGAACCAGACTTTAATTTAGAAAATTAATTAGAAGATATTTTAGATAACACACCCACTAGTGCACCTCCACCTCAGGCTCAGACTGACTCTCAGCCTGAAACTTAAACTGGAATGCCTCATATTCCCCCTAGTATGAGTCGAGGCCCAAGTCAACGAAAATTAAAATCACATGCATGAGATTTTTTTGATAGGAACATTGATAATCAACTAGCTAGATGTAAAATTTGTCAAGAAGTTTATAAATTTAAAACCGGAAAAGGTCAAGGTGGGACGGGAGGTTTAATGAGACATGTAGAAAACTCTCACAAAGCAAGGTATAACCAATACCTGGCTGAAAAATCGGGTGTGCCAATGCCTTCTGAGTCGGGACAAGGTTCACATAGTGTCCCCGACCAAGTACATGGTCGAATTAACTCGATGACGGGGGAATTATAGGTCCTAAATATGATAAACACAAAGATAGGGAAAATATAGCAAAATTTGCGGTAGAGGGTTTGCCTTTTTCATTTTCTTATTCTCCTGGTTTTATTCATTACATTAGTGAAACGTATAATCTTGCTTTTAACTGTTTTCTTAGATCAACTGTTAGAAGAGACATTTTTAAATTTGCACATGAATATCAACATTATTTACGTTATGCATTATATCATTTTAATGGAAAAGTGGATATCTCTTCTGATATAGGCCGTAGTACTAACTGTAATGATTATTTAACTGTAACATGGCATTAGATAGATCAGACTTGGTCTATGCAAAAACATATTTTAGCATATAGATATATTGATGATAGGCACACTGGATTATTTATTGCAAGAAATATTAATAAAATTTGTGAATATTATGGAATAACTGATAGAATTATAATTGTTACATTAGATAATGTTACTTTTAATGATTATGTTATAAATCTTTTAAAAACTCTATTAACTCCATCTTTTTCCGATAATTTTCATATAAGATGTGCATGCCATATTTATAACTTAGTTGTAAAAGATGGCCTAAAACTTTTTGAAAACATTCTTGATAAAGGACAATTTGCTATAAACTTTATTTTTAAAGGTAATAAAATACAAAAAACGCAAAGAGTATAAAAAAACTTGTCATGATTGTGGATTACCTTATAGAAAAATTCCAGAAGAAGTAGTGATTGGGTGGAATTCTCTGTATGAACAACTACTTGTTGCGCACGAGTATAGAAGACCTAATAACTTTATTATTTAACGCCATAATCAAAATCCAAGGGATATGCTTATAGATAATGTTGGAATTTTTTCTTAGAACTTATTGGATTTTAGATAAATTTTTTCTAGCTACTAAAGAATTTTTTGATATTTATTATCCTACTAATTCAACTATGTTATTTTATATAGATCTAATATTTTTGTTACTTAGTAAATATATTCAAAAACCATCTTACGCTCCATCTATTAAAAAATATTTATAAAATTTAAAAATATTTTATCCTATTCCCACTATTTATATTATTGGTGTTGTATTAAATCCGACAATTAAAGTAGACGGTTGTAAAGAACTTGTTGAAACGATTTATGAAAGTATAGAAATACTTCCACCTCCAAGTCCAACATACCAAAATAAAGAACCAACTCACGAACCAACTAGAGAAGAAGTTACGTCTACCATACACACTGAATGCAAAAAAATATTACCAAGAACAAGGTACAAATAATCAACTGACTTCTGTACTAAAAGACATGATGTTTCTGCCTCAAGTATTCAAGGCCTTAGAAATAGAATGTATAGTGGTTCAACTTCTTCACAAATTAGAGAGTTTGATGTTTATGTCTTGCAGGGTGCTGTACCATACGAAATAATTGTCAATGAATGTGGACATGAAGACTTGCTGAGATACTGAAGGGAGAATGAGAAGACATTTCCGACACTAGCAAAGATGGCACGAGATGTGTTAAATATTCAAGCGTCATCAACAGCTTTGGAAAGCGTTTTTTCTGCTGGAAGGTTTCAAATAGGAGAGCATATACACTCATTGGCAGGAGACAACTTGAAGATTGCGGTTTTATTCAAAGATTGGATTAGAGCAGAGCGTAGAAGGTGCGGTCAACCAGAGATCAATGAAGAAGACGACTACAACTACAATGAAATCTTATATGTGGGAGCAGGAGGCGACGTCGAACAATTTGACCAACAACTTTTAATTCCGACAGAAGATCCTCAAGAGATTGTGAGGAAATTACAAAGAGTATGGTTTACTATGTAATTTTTTTAATGACAATTTTACTATGTGATTCGCAACTTTTGAACTACGAAACAAAGTTGCAATTTTGAAATTGTATTACAAAAAAAAATCATATTTCTATTAAATAATATAAGATGCACAAAAAAAAGCATTGGGATGTTTATATTCACTATATTGTTCAATTATTTAAGTATTTAAATATATATTTTTAAAAATTAAGTGTAAAAAAATCTCCAAAATCCCATAGGATCCTTTCCGGCGGGATGTGGGACGAGACGGGACCTCTTCCCATCCCGCCTATCTCGGCCTGCCAGTCCCATCAGATTCGGATCCCGATCACCTCCCCCGTCCCGCTAGATCTCGCCCCATCTCGCCCCTACCCGGTCCACTGGCCACCCCTATTTAATCTACCTTTTGAGTTATTAATTTGCCCTTACCTTTGGTGATTATGTACAATATAAGGTTGGTTATTTTTATTATATAAGGTAAGGTTGCGTACAATAGACCCTTGTGGTCAGGTCTTTTTTCGGATTCCGTGCATGGCGGGAGCTTAGTGTATCGGGCTGTCCTTTTTAAGGTATTAATTTGGGTAGACAAGACCAAGGTACATTGAGACGATGTATGACATATTCTTTCATTATAAAACATCATTCTATTATTTTTTTATGACGGTGGTGTTTGGATCAATATGTGTGCATCTACTAATCCATTGTACTCTACTATAGTCCACAAGCGCAGCAGGTGCTTTATAAAAAACCGGAGATATTTAATATTTTGGATTGAAGATTATTTATCTTCTCACATATGTTAAAACTAGATTTCTAGTTGATTAATTGTAGTTTAGACTCTTTTGGAGCTTAGTACATCGGATTTTTCTTTTTTTTAATTGGAGTAGTTCCTTTGGTTATAAAACATTTTCTAGACGTAATTGAGAGAGAGTAACTTTCATTTCATCACAAAATTGTCAATCCAATGTTGAATTTCATGTTTGATGATGTGGGTGGAGTGACTGCAAGCTTCAAAGGACCATAATACCCGATGCTTATTTGAGAAAGTTTTCTTCTATTTGTTTTACCTTTTTTCCTTTTCAGAGGAAAGGTTTGGGGAGCAAGCCGCTATAAGTATAGTAGCATTTCTCAAAGGGATAGTTTAGCGGGCAAAATGTCACACCTTGGTATTACTCCATCCTCCGTATTTATGTATTTCCTTCGTTTTAATTTATATGATGTAGTTTGACTGGACACGAATTTTAAGAAAAAAAATAAATATTTTTTAATCTTGTGCTCTAAAATAACCAAAGATATTTATGTGGTTATAAATCACTTCGTTAAGAGTAAAATGTAAAATTTAAAGTTAAATAGTTGTCAAATAAGAAAATATGTCATTCTTTTTTTAACTGACTAAAACGGAAAGTGTGTCATATAAATTGGGAAAGAGGGAGTAGTATTGTTTGACCAAGCATAAAGTTTAAGAAACAGTGAAAGAGTTTTTAAACTTGTGATCTAGAACAATACATGTGTGGTTGTATAGCATCTCTTTATGATAAAATGAAAATTTTAAAGCTTAATTATTTCTCAGATATCGTTCTTTTTGGAACACACAAAAGAAAAATATATCTCATTATTGGTGACAGATAGAGTATACATTTTGAATCTTTTGCAACAAAAAAGAAGTGGAAACTCGTTGGATACCCAACGAGCAGTGAGAAGTAGAGTAGGACAAGGGGAAGTGACTAGGTTGATGTCAAAGTATGATTCAAGTATCACGGAGGATCCAAGTGAGCATTTACCTTTTAGGCAAAGTTCCAAATATTTTGTTGATATCATTTCAAAATCTATAGTAAAAAAATGAACTTCATATTTAATGAGTTGATTAACATGTTAGGTAGATAGAATAAGAGTCAAAAGATAGAAGCATTGAACAAACAAATGCATGCATCATGCATTCTATTTACGTAGTAAGGCTTTTTCAAATGGCAGCTTTTCCCTCTACATTTGCCATAATTGGCAAAATTTCGTCTTCTTTTCCTGTATAATCTACATTACTACATACTATAATATACAAGTTCATACAACCTAGTGTAAATTGGTACAATACATTAGAATAGTAATAGAACAAAAGCGTTATTAAACTTTGACTCATAGTTGTGTAACTCCGTTTTAGACTTATTGAATGTATGGCTTTATTCTTTTCAAAGACGAATCTTTTCTACTTTGGTCTTCCCACTATTCATTGGTTCACCTTCACACATTACTCATAGGGAAACATATGCTCTATTAGCTGTACAGTAGAACTTGTTTGTGTATTTTGGGCTACAAACAAATAGAGATGCAAAGGTAATTAGTGAATCAAAATTCTTGTTTTTGTTAGAAAAAAAAAGTACCATTACATGGGATGGATTGGGGAAGGAAAGGAGAATTGGATTATTATTATTATTATTATTATTATTATTATTATTATTATTATTATTATTATTATTATTATTATTATCATAATCATAGAATGATTATTCGATCTTCCCATCACTCAGAAAGAGTGGATAAATTATTGGACCATGAGTAGATAGCTTGACCGCCTTATCCATGTTGTTGGAATATGAGTAAAGCAACAACGGGAATAGTAAATAACTATTACAGTGATCGAAAGAATAAACAACAATGAGGACAACAACAAGATGACAATATCTTGATTTTGAATAAAACTTCAAATATAGAACTTGTATTCGGAAATACAAGAACATGAACTACTACACTTGTGGCTTGTAGATCCGCTTGAGAATATGAACGGTTAGAGTCCTTCGTCTGTTAAGTTAACACCTGAAACACTTAGCAACCAATTAGATAAACACAACACCACTGGCTGAGTCGAGAGATGACTCTCTGTCTTTAAGCCAAGATTGCCCCCGTATATAGGTTTTACGGAAGTATGGACAATAGTCTTCCAAGATGAAACAACAAACTATCAAGTGTGCAAAGCCTACACAAATGATCTCAGCGAAGAACATGAATAATGAAGATTGCTATCAGGAAAATCTGATCTCTTTGTGGTGTTGTGAACTTATTTTTCTGATCATATGTTCATATATGTTCTCTTGTTCATCTATAGAATTGAGCCAAAGCTTCAATTTATAGGTGTGCAAGATGGCCTCTTCAAGTGCCCCACAATGGCAATCAATTGCCATGTAATGGATGACATTTAACCCCCAAGTAATGCAGCAACATAATGGTCCAAGTAATGGCCATTATTGGGTGGTTTCAATTCCATTGAAGCCCCCTCAACAACCAAACCTTTGGGATTCCGTCGATCAAACACTGTTTGGGAAGCGTCGCGGCCCTTCTCGGCTCCGCGGCTCTTTTCCGTCCCGTTCCATCTTACACCTCGCACAATCCTTCCTTAGTTTATCAACGTGGAAAACTTGTTATTAATCCAATAACCATCCATCATTCTATGTCTCAAATATTTCACTTACGTACCAATATCTTTTTCACTAACGAAATTTACGATACTTGGCACTAAGATTGCACGTGTATGGAAATGATATTTTCGACATGCGAGGCCTAATTGTTTGAGTCATAAATAACGGGATAAACTTAATTTCACATTAGTAAATTTTTAATAATTCCCTCTTGAAAGAGATTTTGGCGCGCACACAACGTGCCTACTTTCAGTAATCTTTCAGCGAAAAGATATTGCATCAGGAGAGGTAGCTTCCGCTTTGAACCTTCCCTAGTTGAATACCAACGGACTTACTTACTACGCGGTGAACGTGATGTCTTAAACCGTCAGTGTTTAATGTAAGCCAAGACAACGGTACCAACACAATACATCCCCTTCATTCATTTCTCCTTTTGTTATGTCCGTTGTGGCCGTGGACACACTTGGATTCTTAAGTGTGTTCCTTTGAGGTGGCATGTCCTCGCACTTAAATAGGTGATCTCCTACAAGGTATCTTGCTATACCCCACTTCACAAGTGTTAGGAATCATTAAAAGTTTCCCCAACATTAACCTCAACCGTTTGAGAATCGTTAAAGGTTTGGAAGCTTATCTTTTACCCACCATGCAGGTAGCGCTTTCATGTCTATCGCGAGAACGGATTTGGATTCATGTTTCTTAAACAGAAATCATAATCCGAAGTGCTCTTGCTTCCACCGAAGTACTCAACTGAACCTTTTGCAATTTAGTTTTCCCATTGAACCAGATTCTTGGGATCTCCAGTCAGTATGGTTGGGTTACTACCGCAAAGGTTCGTACTATTTGGATTTTAAGACCATTCCCCTAGACAAGCAAAACTTTTGATCTTCGAGTAGTCCCTTAGTTAAAGGGTTCGCTATATCCTTTGATTAGTAATCAAGAAAGTGACACCCATGATGCTCAACTGCCATACGGTCTCATGTCTTCTACAGATCCGACAGATATGTCCTGACGCCGTCATTCGTGCCCTTCCTAAAGCCGACCGGCTAGCCACAGCATATAACTGCTGAAGGCACAGGTTTCTCCCAATAAGGGACTTCCTCTAAGGAGTCGTGAAGTTACTCAACTTCTTTCATGCTTTGTTTAAAGCGATAAACTCTGATTTTATCATGAATCGGCAGATGCAAGTTTGCTTAGAGGTTTTTCCAAGACCCATCATACACATTTACTTGTGGCTTTGGTGTTCTTTATATCTGATGTCCAGTTTGCACCACTGTGTTCTCCCAGAACTGTTGGACATCCAGAATACCATAATCTGTAGATAAGCAAATATTTCAGATATCGTCATATCCGACTTAACGCCTTCTATCGATCATTTCCAGAATCACGGGTGAACTTTAGTTCAACTGATCTGCTTTTGTAGGACGATACCAGGTCGGTTGTAGTGTGTATAATACATTGAACTACATGTGACATGTGCATATCACTCCTTGTATATGGGTGCACTATGATTCATATCCATTGGTGGCTTCAACAAGACTGTCACAACTGAGTTTGGAGTTAGACCAATCCATTAGATGTCTTAGAAATCTCAATTCCTAAGATGTTATCTGTGATACCCACGTCTTTCATATCGAGATTTTTGTTTCACTATGACTTCCACTTTCAAACTGTTGGTTTTTCAACTATTGGCTTTCTAACTTCGGAGTCAATGTTTCTGTTGTCAGATTCATTATTTCTATTTTATCTGAAACTTTCAGGACCAAAATGTAAACATTTCAGGGACCAAAATGAAAGTTCAAGAAGAAGCTCAACAGTCCAACAACCAACTCTGATCCTCCCCTTCCAACTTTTCGGTTAGGAATGCTGTTTCAACATCCATTTCACGCAAGACTACATTGGCCATGGATGTTAAGCTATTCAAAGGGGAGCACATGTACAAGTAGACGAGGCCATATACTTGTCAGTAGATCCATCTACTTTGTACTCACTTTTGAGTATCCACTTTTACAACCCAAAGGTTCTTTTCCCGGAGGAAGGTCAACCATTACACAAGTATGGTTCTATATGATGGAATCTATTTCTCTTTCTGTAGCTTCTTTCCAAAGTTGCGCTTCTGGAGATGCCAATTCTCTGTTAATTATCCATGGCTCATTCTCAACCATACAAGCTAGAAGGCCTGGAATAAGTATTTGTCCCCTCTTTGCTCCGTCTCGGTTTAACATCTAGAATCCTTGAGTTCGGTAGATCTAGAACATTAAGTTTTGGATAATCAGCAACTTCCGATTCCTGTAGATACAGAATGTCTAGTTCGGAACAGTCAGGTCCTCGGGGGTTCTTGTTAACCTCGAGCAATTACTTCTTTTTCCTTTTCAAGGAAAGTTATCTTCAAAGAATTCAACATTCTTTGACACCAAGAGGCGATAAACACTACTGTTATTTGCAAGTTTAGTGGATATGCAATTTACATTCTTGACCTATTTCGGTATTCCAACCTCTACCAAGACACCCCACATCATAACATTTATATGTGAGATTCTTTCCATGTTTCACATGGAGAATTATCATTAGACTTATGCGTAGTTCTGTTGAGAATCGCATTAGCGGTAAGGATCGCCTTGCCCCATATATTTTGGGCGTATGGCTTTGCGTTTGGCTAACACCGTTAGACTGAGGTGAGTAATGAGCAGTCGTTTAGTGAATGATGTTTCACATTCTCCCCCTCTATCACTACGAATTCCTCAATCCGTAGACTTAGTTGATCTTCAACTTCTGTTTTGTAGAGCTTATCCGTTTCAACATCTTCATCTTTGCTTTTCAACAAACAAATGATACAATACGTTATACCATCACCAATGAAGGTCACAAAGTACTTGTCTCCCCCCTCTATTTTGTATAAACTTCAAATCACCCATGTAGGTGTGACTAAGTTCTAGAAGAGCGGTGCTTCTTTCGCTATTCCTTTGACGGAATGGAAAGGTGATTTTTCCTCTTCGCCTACCTCACATTCATTTTGAGGGTTTATGTCGACAGAAGGCAACAATCTCAACTTCATTAGCTTTTGAATGACTTTCTATTTAAAGTGTCTTAATCTATTATGGCATAGATGCACGAATTACAAATATATCATTCATTTAGCTACAGACATACTATACCATTCATAGTTATTACAGACATGTTGGACTAGTCTCAAACCAGCTTGACCAACATCATCCCTTAAACCAAGTTTGGGACATGTATCACCTATTTGTAGAGTGATCCCATTCCCTAAAGTCCTATTGAAGACAACCTCTCCAACCCCTTCTACTTTAGAGGTGGCGTTGCTTCACATGAACAACCTCTTGCCCATGGTTAGGACGTAATCAGATCATATGTGCTTTGTATACTCTGGCCCACTCCAGTTGCTTTGGCAGACTGAATGTCCAATTACTTGTCTACCTTTCTTTTGGCCTTCAGATCATTTAAGACCTGGAAAACTCTAGCCCACCTCACTAGGTGTCCATTACTTTTCTGCCAACTGAGTTCTGGCCCACTCCAGTCGCCCGTAGGCTTTGTACGACTGAGTGTCCAATATCATCTTATCAAATATATTCTGGCCCACTCCAGTTGCACATAGGCTTTGTACGATTGAGTGTCCAATATCATCCTATCAAATGAATGATCTTCTGTCAGATAGTGTGACATGTTCAACGTCTTTAGATAAGCCATTATATTATAGTCTTCTTCCCTTGTGATTAGTGCCCAGGGAAATCCCTGGCGCTTACTTAAGAGTGATGACAGTTTTCGTACAGTAAGTGGATCTCTATCCTTCGTATGTGCGAACATACTTTACACACTTTTAATAATTACACACAAAAGAACGGATCTTTTAAGTTTTGTTTTCAGTAGTCCAATCTTTAACCGAGAATGAAAGAGATTCAATATCTGATTTTAGAGTGTAGGGAATATAAGTTTTAATGAAAACACTTTCATATTCCCAGCCTTGCTTTACACACTTTTATTCAGATATTAACTAAACATAGTATTGATAAGGAAAGATTAACTTAGACCTTTTGGATTCTGGCCCACTTCAGTTAGACTGAGTGTCCACATCCTCCTTACTATAATTTAGATCATTTGTCTGGGACAGATACAGGACTTTTTCTATATGATAGAATATCATCTTCAGCCTTCTCTTCTTGTCTCAGTTGACATCCTCAGCCTCTCGTGGGCGCTTGTTTCCACCACCCTCAGGAGCGGTGACACCAACTCGTCCTTGATCTTTAGCCTTACTAGCATGACTATCAGCAGTATCTTGAAGCTCAGCATCAGATTCAGAGATCCCTCCTTTGACGGAAACAGATTTGTAACTGTCGTCAAAGAGAGAACCATAACTAGGCCCAATCTTGAAAGCACGATTGTGGTTTGAACTGTTAGCAAAACTCTCAATAGAACTGTTTTCAAGAAGAAAACCACAGCCAGATTTGGTCACACACTTGTCGACCAACATCTTTCGAATCACTAATACAATCTTGTATTAAAATTATTGGAATATGAGTAAAGCAACAACGGGAATAGTAAATAACTATTACAGTGATCGAAATGATAAACAACAATGAGGACAATAACAAGATGTCAATATCTTAATTTTGAATAAAACTTCAAATATAGAACTTGTATTCGGAAATACAAGAACATGAACTGCTACACTTGTGTCTTGTAGATCCGCTTTAGAATACGAATGGTTAGAGTCCTTCGTCTGTTAAGTTAACACCTGAAACACTTAGCAACCAATTCGATAAACACAACACCATCGGCTGAGTCGAGAGATGGCTCTCTGTCTTTAAGACAAGACTGGCCCCCGTATATAGGCTTTACGGAAGTGTGGACAATAGTCTCCCAAGATGAAACAACAAGCTATCAAGTGTGCAAAGCCTACACAAATGATCTCAGCGAATAACACGAATAATGAAGATTGCTAAGAGAAGGATTGCTATCAGGAAAATCTGATCTCTTTGTGGTGTTGTGAACTTATTTTTCTGATCATATGTTCTCTTGTTCATCTATAGAATTGAGCCAAAGCTTCAATTTATAGATGTGCAAGATGGCCTCTTCAAGTGCCCCACAATGACAATTAATTGTCATGTAATGGATGACATTTAACCCCCAAGTAATGCAGCAACATAATGGTCTAAGTAATGGCCATTATTGGGTGGTTTCAATTCCATTGAAGCCCACTCAACAGCCAAACCTTTGGGATTCCGTCGAGCAAACACTGCCTGGGAAGTGTCGCGGCGCTACAACATTTAGCGTCGCGGCTCCAGAGACTAAAATGGGAATTAGCGTCGCGGCGCTACAAGGGGGGCACCGCGGCCCAGTCCGGGAGGCGTCGCGGCCCTTCTCGGCTCCGCGACCCTTTTTCGACCCGTTCCATCTTACACCTCGCACAATCCTTCCTTCGTTTACCAACGTGGAACACTTGTTATTAATCCAATAATCATCCATCATTCTATGTCTCAAACATTTCACTTACGTACCAATATCTCTTTCATTAACGAAATTTACGATACTTGGCACTAAGATTGCACGTGTGTGGAAACGATATTTTCGACGTGCGGGGCCCAGTTATTCGAGTCATAAATAACGAGATAAACTTAATTCCACATTAATAAATTTCCAACAATCCATTATTAGAACACAAGCTAGAACTTCTATTGACACCACTAGATTGTAAGCTTTGATATAAAAAATCGTGCTTGCACTTTACCTTTTTGGGGAGATTTAGGTGGATTCTCTTGTTTCTCACAAAAAAGTTTAAGGGGATTTTTAAATATTTAAATTAAGACGATATATGTCGATATTCTATAGAGCCTTCATGTCTGTGCCTGAGATGGGAACTCTTGCTCTCTTCTTCGGATAATGTACGCCGTTATATTAAAAAAATATTATGGTTCCCAGAGAGCAGCTGATTCATGCAATCTCTATCCTGTTGTGTTGACTATTTCCTCTGAATCAGAAATACATGGGTTGATCTGAAACATGCAAATATTGTATTGTTTCGTAGTTTGCTGGAATTCATACTACCCCCTTTATAGTTTATAAAATTGTATTACGACCTAATTATGTGGTTGCTATTATATACGTTTAGTCATTTGCAGAGATCAAGTTGAAAATGTAATAAAAACTATACATATCAGCAAAATATGTACTTATGTATGTGGGTGAACAATTTCCGAATACTACCCTTGAAAAGTTATTGGGAAAGTGCAGTCATGGAGGGTTTTTATTTCAAGAGAAAATGGTAAAAAAAAAAAAAAAACTTTGAACGATTCGAAATGTGATAACTTTGTTTGTTTCAATTTTGACCCAACGTGTTCTCAAGCTAAAGGACAATAGCTATTTGATTAACGTCGAGGACAATTTTGAACCAAATATGAAATGATAGAATAAATTCAATTTTAAATACTTTTAAATCTTTTTATAAATAGTGGGTAGGGAAGAAAAAATTGAGAGAGAGAATTATGAAGTAGAAAATAAAATTCTCATCAAAAATATGAAAATTCAGATAGCTGATCAAATAAGCTAGAGCTACAAAGATTCCCCCAATTGACCGGCAAAATTGGTCATATTAAAAAGATGTCATAGCAAGGGTAGGTTAAAATTCATTGCAAGGATATAGGTGCCCTTGCCCCTAGGGTCCTGTTGAGGGCTCATCAACTTCTACAAGTTATTTTCGTTTTCTGCTAGTAATTTTTTTTAGCTTAACCCTACTATTTCTACGAACTTCTTTTCAGACCTAAACTGACACTAGAGACTCATTTTTTGCCAAGTTTCTGACTAACCCTTACTTTTCACGTAGGTTAAGTTGGTAGATGTGAATGGGGCATTTCCCACTGACAGCATGAGAAAAGACGTTCAAGGAGAATCAATAATACTCCCTCCGCCCTAATTTATGTCATTTAAGAAAAGTTAATTTTTGAAATATATGATTTAAAATAAACCTAAGACAATTGTATAGTTATAAATTATTTATTAAGAATAAAAAATAAATTTTAAAATTAAATTATTTTTAATTATAGAAAGATTATCTTCTTTTTTAAATAAACTAAAAAAAAATAATGTCATATAAATTAAGACGGAGGAAATAATATTTTTTACATACACTTCCTCTTATTGTATTAGCAACAACAACAACATAATAATAATTGAAATCTCACAATATAGGAGTTTGGGGAATGTAGACTTTACATTTATCTTAAAAGGCGGAGAAATTATTTTCAAAAATTATCCAATTCAAGAAAAAAATATAAAAAAAGTCAAATAAAGAACAGAAATATCAAACGGTATAAAAATAAAAATAATAAAAGTGATTAAATCATGATAAATCAGTGTCAATCTTATAAGGTCAGATAAGGGAGATATATACGTGTATCATCTGGGGAATTGGGTTTAGTGGGTAGAAAAGCACAGAGAGAGGCGGCATTTCTTGCAAATTTCCCAATTCTTGAAGGGAAAATGAAGACAAACAAATAAAGTAAGAACGTGAAGGGTAGCTTTTGCACAGCTTGTTGTGTTGTTTTTATGCATATCTCAATCTAGATCCTGGGTCCCCCACCCCCACCATGGACCCCCTTTCCTTTGCAGACACTCTGGCAGTATGTTTTGACATCTTCTATGAATGAAAAATTGGGAATCAAAGTCTCGGGAAATAGCTGAATGATAAAAGAGAAAAATTTAAAATACATCGAATCGTGCTAGAAGTAATTTGTTTTTTTTTTAGGTAGAATTTTGTAGGTAATATCAGTTGTTTTGTGGAATAGTCTGGCATAAACCGAAAAACTGGATATAAAAAAAATGGGAACCAAAACATCACCACCATCATATGACTTAACGTTATGTGTCTATGTATGTATACATATTAGTGTGTGTATGAGAGAGAGAGAAGCAATAATTAACAAGAAAAGATAGGGAAAATGAAGGATCTGGTCTGATTGGTTTAAAATTCTAATAGTTGAAAGATTCTATTAGTAAAAGGAAGTCGGTAAGATTTAGTAGGGAATTTGGAAAAATCTTGTGGGAGCGGAGAAAAAATATTTGAACTTGAAATTAAAAAAGAGTATTTAAATGTTAAAATCATGTTTGGACAAGAATTTGACATCAATTATTTGCAAATGTTGAACTTTAAAGTGTGAATATTGCAATTTTTGTTCTAGGGAGAATTTAATTAGTGATATAATAGTTTTCACGACTCATAAATCGTTAACCTTTTCCTTTTTTCAAGTGAATTTTGTGACCAGACACAAGTTATACTTCTAACTGTTTCTTTTTATGTGTTTTGATTTCACTGAGTACAAAATTAAGAATATAAAGAAGAATTTTGAATTTTAATGTTAAACTAAATATGTTATGTCTTATAAGTTTATAATATATTAAAAATATCTTCTAATTTTATGGTTTGAAGAGTCCTATAGTGTCATTAAAGGTATAAATGTGAATGTTGAAATTAAATCTTATTGAATACAGAAATGCGACATATTTCTTAAACTGATTAAAAAGTAATGTAAAACACATTAAAACGGATAAAGTATTCTTTTTCAATTTCAACTTCAAATATTCTATTTTCATTGACAACAAAATATTATCCAAATGCCTACTTATATTATTACTAATATATATATTACTCACGAATTTGCTCTTTAGTACAAAGACACTATTAGTGAATATTAGTATATTATATTCATTACATATTTTGCAATTATTAGTGATGTATAATTATGGTAGTTATAGGATCCTAATTGTAGTAGGATTCCACATTGTACACACTATATATATGTGTATTAATGAGAAAGACTCCCTAAGAGAGATTAACAATTCTCTGTGGTATCAAGAGCCAAAATTTCCTCCCTACCCTAAACCTTGAAATCAGCAGCCCTCCATACCTTTTTACGGTGCTAAAAAAGCCGCATACCATCGGTATACGCTGATATACCTATAATATACAGCCTCCGAAAACTCCCTATATCTCCAATAGGTTGTATACCACCGATAAACGCTATTGTACCTCTAATATACAACCTCTTCAACCTCCCCGAACCCTCAAATTTTTTTCCGGCAACCCTCATGACGGAGAATGACTACGCTGGTTTTTCTGGTCGCGGTAGGAGCACAACCGGGGATTGGGCCTTCAGCAAATACCCAGACCATCCGCAGCCCAACAACATGGGAGCCCTACCGACGGGCCTCTGTCACCAAGCCCAAGCTCCTGCAGACCTGCAGTGGCCCAAACAACCTGGGATTGTTACCAATGGGACACTGTCATCAGGCCCAATTGCCGCCCGGCCAAAGATTTCGGCGATCAGGATCGGCACCAATGGGCCACAACTATCGATGAGGGGTGGCGGTCCGGTACCTAACATTTTTAACTACCCGAACCCTACCCAGTAAGAGATCGGATCATAAATTTACTACCCGAACCTACCCAGTAGCAATCATTACCTGAACATACCCTAACTCGCAGGTCCTGGGTTCTCTGCACCAGTAAATAAAAACACAAATTAAGCAATAATTTTTAAGCCTATGAGAATAAAAAGAGTTCTAAAATAATTTCATCAAGTAGTTTTTAGCCTGATCGGAGTTTTTAGTACCACTTATAAGAGGTTTTAGAAAACTTATTCATTGTAGAAAAACTAATTACATTACCAAAACCTAAAATTGCAAGCCAAATTTGACACTCAATTAATTGAACGTGTTGATTTCAAAATAAATTTGAAAATATCTGAATTAAACTTATTTTCGTGTTCATAAGCTCTTCGATACAAAAGAAAAGCTTTATTATACTAGTAAATCCCTAAATTTCATCTTCACAACTATAAAAATATACACAAATTTTAAAAATAGATTTACATTTCAAATAAAAAAGTAATACAAATTGAAGATGAGTATACTTTGAAATAGAATAGAAGCATAAAGGGTGAAAAAGCTAAAATATTTACGTCTTGGGGTGGGAAAATCAATGTGCGACGTCACGACAAATAATTTTGGAAAAAGTTAAAGTGGTCCAAATGTTTCTAAAAAAATTAAAATATTTAATATTTTATAGGTTTGAGTATCGGTTAGTAGGGTACTGTCTCTATTTTCCAGAACCGGAACCGGACCCGACATTGATCGGTTTTAATTTTACTACCCGGATCCTACCCATTATTATAATATATCTACCCGGAACCTACCCGTTAGTGTCGGTTCAGGTCGGGTATCTGGGTACCCTGTACCCGTGCTCACCCCTAGCTATCAGGCCCAATATCCTGGAGCCCAACAGTCCGCTCCAGGCTTTCCCCAATCTAATTTGGGCCAGGCTTTCGGCACATTGACTCATCGGAAGCCCGATAATGTGTGGCATACGGATACAGGCGCTACGTCACACCTCACCAACAATTATGATAATCTTACTCAAATGCGAAATTTAAATACTCCACAATCTATTCTGGTTGGAAACAGTTATCGCATTCCAATTCAAGATTTTGGCCACACTTTAACCCCACCACCGCATCCCCACAACTCCCTAAATAACTTCCTCTATGCCTCAAATATTATCAAGAACCTAATCTCCGTTAGAAAATTTGTCACATATAACTCTATATCAATTAATTTTGACCTGTTTGGGTATTCTATAACGGACCTACGTACCGAAAAACTCCTTACAAGATGCAATATTGAGGGGGACCTCTATCCTTTTCTAGCCATGTCAGCTGCCAGTGTCACCCCTCTCACATCTCTAACTGCCCAAGTCTCTCCCCCTCCACTTTAATAACAATATCTCCGTCAACCTGGCACAATAGACTTGGACACCCAAGAGCTCATGTCTTTAATTTTCTTCGGAATAATAATTCAATTCGTTGTCCTAGTAGGAGGCTTGCCCAACAGTGTTTTTCTTGCCCTTTAGGCAAACATGTTCACCTTCTTTTTCAATATTCTTTAAGTGTTACGTTTTCTTAGTTTGATATTGTTCATGCAGATTTATGGACATCTCCTGTTATTAGTTCACCGAGTCATAAATTTTATCTTGTATTATTAGATGACTTTTCTTACTTTATATGAATTTACCCACTAAAATTCAAGTCTGAAGTTTTTACCAAATTTTTTGAGTTTCGTAACTTTATCAAAACACAATTTGAAAAATCCATCAAATCTTTCCAATGTGACAACGGTCGTGAGTTTAATAATTCCGCATTTCATAATTTTTGCACCAATAATGGCATGGTCTTCCGTTTCTCCTATCCCCACACCTCACCCCAAAACGGAGAAGTCGAACGAATCATCCGTACTATCAATAACATGGTTCGTACCATTCTTTTCCATGCCTCTCTCCCTAATCGTTTTGGGTCTATGTAGTCAAAATGGTAGAATACATTCTTAATATTTTACCTACTAGTACTCATCACAACAAAAACCCCATCGAAATTCTCTACCGTCGGATCCCAACTTATGAGCACTTACGAACTTTCGGCTATCTGTGCTACCCGAATCTTGCCTCCACAGCCCCGCATAAACTCGCACCCCGCACCACTCCCTGTGTGTTCTTAGGTTTTCCGCTCAATCATAGGAGATATCTATGCTATGACGTATCTTCCTGTAAAATTATTGTGTCTCGTCATGTCACGTTTAATGAAGCCATCTTCCTTTTTGCAAATATCCAAAAAATTTAAAACACGGATTATGTGTTTCTAGACGAGACCGTTGTCTAGCCCATCTATAGCACGTTATTCCACCGTGACACAATAGTTCCGTCGCGGTCGGAAACCACTGCTCTGACACTGCCAGTTTCTACAGCCACCACCCCTGCCCCGTCGAGTCTCTCATCACCGACGTCAATACAGTCAACCGATGCATCCCCTGTTCCGGCAGCCACCGACACCCATTGTTCCGATCGACCATTGCCAGTTCCACCGACACCCACTATTCCATTCGACTACTGCATCATGTCCATATCCCAGCTACCACCACCGATAATCTGTCGCATCTCACACCGGCAGCGAAAACCAGTCCTGTTATCGCCTCTCCTACCCACCAGTCTTCTTCGTCGCCGAACCCGATGTCGCAGTCCCACACCACATAATTCTCGTCGGTCAAACCTGCCAGTGACCTCCCCACACCCACTTAGCCACCGACGTACGACCCACTTACTGTCGCCGTTAACACTACCAACACCGATACTACCACCAACCCACCCATAAAACCACGATTTCACCCGACACCAATTCACACCCAGCCAGTCCATGTCACCGGACCTGACCCACCCTAATCCATACCCCGTCGACCAGTCCAGACCCCCCTCCACTGTAACCAACCCAATTTCCAGTCCGCACCCGACAACTCACTAGCCAACGACCCACCCAAATTCCCAACCAACCACTGCCCCCACGCATTGAATGGAAACCCGTGCCCAACACAAGATTTTTAAGCCCAAAGTCCAATTCAACTTCTCCACACAAACTATATCTCCAATTCCAAAAAAAAATCCAAAACTAGCCAAACTTGACCCTAATTGAAATGCGGCCATGTGTGAGGAATTTAATGCTTTAACAAAACAACACACTTGGAATTTGGTTTCTCAACCGGATGGGGTGAATATGATCCGATGTATGTGGCTTTTTCATCACAAATTTAGAGACAGTGGTGACCATCAGCGCTATAAGGCGAGACTTGTGGCTAATTGTACTAATCAGCAGGAGGGTATTGATTGTGATGAGACGTTCAGTCCAGTTGTTAAACCATGCACTATTCACACGGTTCTGAGCATTGCTATGAGTAAGCATTGGCCGATTCATCATCTTGATGTGAAGAATGCGTTTTTACATGGGGATTTGAAAGAAATTTTTTACATGCACCAGCCGCCTGGTTTTGTCCATCCAGCAGCCCCTCATTACGTATGACATCTTCGTAAGTCACTTTATGGTTTGAAACAGGCCCCTAGAGCGTGGTATGAACGCTTTGCACGATACATTATGCAAATCGAGTTTGTATGTAACAAGTGTGATAATTCTCTATTCATTTTTTCATCGAGATAGTAATATTGCTTATTTGTTGTTATATGTGGATGACATTGTGCTTACTGCCTCATCTGATGTGTTAAAAAATGAGATCATTGCTCTGCTTAAATCCAAACTTCCTATGACTGACTTGGGAAGTTAAGTTATTTCTTGGGGATATCAGTGACTAGATCTGCCGATACTATGTTCTTGTGCCAGCGTACGTATGCAGAGGAGATTGTGTACAGGGTTAAAATGACGAACTACAAGATCATGCTCACTCCGGTTGACTCTAACTCAAAGCTCAGTGTTGTTGACGGTGATCCAGTATTCGATCCTACTCTTTATAGGAGCCTTGTAGGTGCAGTTCAATATCTTACTTTCACCAGGCCTGATATTGCTTATGTTGTTCAGCAGGTGTGTGTGTTTTTGCATGCCCCCACTAAACCTCATTTTACTACTCTTAAACGTATCATTCGATACATTAAGGGTACACTCGATTATGGATTGCATCTATACTCCTCTGCACCGACTAGGTTGTTATTATATACGGATGCAGATTGGGCAGGCTGTTCGACACGCGACACTCCACTTCCGGCTACTCTGTGTTCTTAGGGGATAATCATTTCGTGGTCTGCCAAAAGGCAAGCTACTCTATCCCGTTCGAGTGCAGAAACAGAGTATAGAGGCGTTGCCAATGTAATTGCTGAGATCTGTTGGCTCCGAAACCTCCTTTTAGAGCTTCAGTGGCCCTTGCGTAAGGCGTCTTTAGTGTATTGTGATAACATATCCGCAATATACTTATCTCATAATCCGGTTCAGCATCAGCGAACCAAGCACATTGAGATGGATATACATTTTGTTCGTGAGAAGGTTGCTATCAGACATGTTAAGGTGTTGTATGTGCCTTCTTCATATCAATATGCAGACATCTTCTCTAAAGGACTACCTAGACAACTATTGCTCGACTTCAGATCCAGTCTAAGCGTCCGGCCTCCTTCCGCTCCGTCTGAGAGGTGTATTAGTGAATATTAGTATAATATTCATTACATATTTTGTAATTATTAGTGATGTATAATTATGATAGTTATAAGATCCTAATTGTAGTATGACTCCACATTGTACACATTATATATATTTATATTAATAAAAAAATTCCGTAAAGGAGATTAATACAATTCTACCGACACCACTAAAATTCAGCGGAAAAGGAAAATATTAGAATCTTTAACAAGGAACAATTCAATATAATACTTACTGCCTAACTTTGGTCTAAATTAAATATGCACGTTCGCTTTGTCTTTCGTTTAATCATGTGGTTGTAGTCCGTATCTTCAATTTGTACAATTTTTTCAATTAAATTATTCAAAAGATGGTCAATCGACCATTCCATTATCACCAATTCAGCATTCCCTTTTAAGAGTGCTTAAACAAACATCAAGGAATCGTTTGATAGGATGTATAAAAATAATATTAAATAAGCTGTACTAGAATAAAAAAAAAATACTAATATCATTAGGATTCATTTGATAGGAGATACCAGAGATAATATTAGCTAGTAGCTTTAGTATTATTTAATTTCTTATTCCGTAATATTTTACCTATATGTGACTAACAAATGTATTAATATATTTTTGCATATTGAAGTAGATTGTGGTTAAATTGTGCAGGTTCATGATCCTACGTTAAAATATTTTGAACTTTTGCCTATGGTAAAATTACTATCCACAATATATGCTTGATGGGCAATAAAAAAATTTTCTTTATGAATTTTCTTAATTTAAGGTAATCTTTTTAAAAGAAATTGAAGCAAGGTTAAGACTTCAGAACCACCTCTTATATGGTGTCCTATTTATGTGTTATAATCTGTCAGTATTTGAAGTTTACCCAATTAATTTAACCCACTAAAGCCAAACGGGCATATGGCCTTGCCATTTGATCTCTTTTCCCGTGTGACTAGGAATGCGCAGTGACAACCTCTCAATTGTCACCGCCACGCCTCTTTTCCTTGGACTCATTAGAACCTTCTTTTTCCTCGCGAAAATGGTTGATGTAAAGTAAACTAAGAGCGGGGAAGGAACTAGGGCGGGCATAAACTCACCAATTAGGATGCGTGATTGACGCATCTTTTTTTCCCCAAATGATCAGGGCTTTTTCTTTTTGGCTGGGAGGGTAAACACTAGAGAAGGGCACCTGCTCTCCAATTTCTATTCTTTGTTATCTGTACCGAACTTATCTGTGCCGAAGAGATCGAAGTGAAGTCATCAATTCAACCATTCGAGTGGTCTCCCATAAGATTGACCTCTTTTCCAAATAAACCAAACCTCGATACCACATTCATAAAAAAAATATGGCCATCTCTCTAGATTGCACAACCCCTTAGATCGTTCTATTCATGCTTGAAAAATGACCCCATCGGTCCGCTCCTTTTAATGGACATTCATAGCCGTCCTCCGAGGGTTAACACCCCATAGATCAGATAATGAACTCTTTCAGACCCTTAGTTTCACTTGGTTGGGGCAGAGTTTCAGCCTGCCTTCCACCGGATATAAAAACTCTTAGAGCTGCCTAACATGCTGACATCCCGGCGAAGATTAAGAAGAACCGAACCTGACAGACACATCTTTTTTCTTTTGGGAGGGTACTCCGAGTAGTAGGTTCCTCGTAAAAATAAAAAACAAGGAGCATTCTCAGATTGGACTATCTTGATACCTCACCATACGAAAAGGCCCAATTAGACCAAGGATCAGATAGGCAACTGAGTTTCAGTTTCAAAAAGGGCCCTGCCTTAACCTGTCCTCAGACAACCAGTCCTCACCAAGCTGTTGGCATTGCTAAATGCTTCACCACGAAGCAAGCTTTCCCGAATACAACAGATGCGGAAGTGGCTAAAGAAGTCGAAGGAAGAAAGTAGTTGGACAACTATATACACGAGGGTACACTAGTATTCTGGGAATTGACAACATTAAAAGAAAGGGTAAAGGGTAGGAATAAACATTTTTAGGTCTTGCTCTACTAAAGTAGTCAGCCTAACTTACTTGATTATAAAGTTGGAGAGGAGCTCACAGACAAGAGATTAAAAGACAGAACATATAAAAGAGAATTCA
This sequence comes from Anisodus acutangulus, assembly GCA_029783415.1. Lineage (NCBI taxonomy): Eukaryota > Viridiplantae > Streptophyta > Magnoliopsida > Solanales > Solanaceae > Anisodus > Anisodus acutangulus. The sequence goes on along the minus strand of CM056491.1, from coordinate 39,573,256 downwards.
AGGGTAAAGACGAGATGGTTTTCTTTCACAGTACCACTCCGAAGTAGTAGCGGGGCAGTCGTTACACCATTAATGAAGGTCGCTACTTACGAGACAAGGAATTTTGCTACCTTAGGACAATTAGAGTTACTGCCGCCGTTTACCGAGGCTTCCATTCAAAGCTTATAACACTTCTCCTTCCGACCTTCCAGCACCGGGCAGGTGTCAGACTCTGTTACGCCAGATTAAAAGGTTTCACATGAGCTCCCATTTGTGGCGTGGTGGCAGGAGCGCTAGGGGAGTGGCTTCGGGTATAGAGAGGGTGAAATATGCAGGGGTCATGCAAATACATAGGCCCCTGAAGCTACGGCTTGCTTTGGAGGTTAGACAACTTTGACGAGCGTACGAGCTCCATTTGGCAGCATCCACTAATTCAGAACTTAATTTGAAAGCCATTTTTCGATCCAGACATTTTCGGGATGCCGCTAATAACCAACGAATGGCAAGTGCTTTTCCTTGTGTGGATCGTATTTCAATGGGAACTTGATGAGTCGATCCACCTCCACGTATTGCTTGACGTAAAATGGATAGTGGATTTATTTCTGTCTTTTACGGAGCTTGGCCTGCTTTTGCATTAACTCACCATTTGGTGATTTGGTTCGTAGCAGCCCAAGTATATCCAGGAGTTCCTTTTACACGCTACGCTATCCTCGATGACGATTAGTCATCCAGTAAGAAAGGGAAATACCACTTAGCGCAGTGGAATAGGAAAGAGAGCGTTGAGCACAACTTTCGTGTCACCAAAAATCCTTTTTCGTTTATTGGGAGACTGAATGAAAATAAATCCTTTATATAAAAAGTTCTTCATTTTTCATTTTCGAAATTGAGACATTAAATTAGGGATGACAGAATCACAACATTACTAAAAAAAATTATTCTTTTACTAAATTTTTCACTGAAAAATGTTTAGTGACTATTTCTTACTGAATATTATTAGTGGGAAAAATTTAAATAGTTTACAGAAGAAAATTAAGAGGTTTTTCAGCATTTTAATGATAATTTATTTTGCACCATATGTTTTCCATTGAGCTGATTTAAAAGAAATCAGGTGAAAAATCTTATTTTATATAAATTTGCCATTGAATATCAATGGAGAAAACTATATTTCTAGTAGTATTAGTGCATCCCACCACACCCATTAACTTAATAGGTACCATATGTCCTCGTACACATGCTTGAAGTTCAAGAACTCAGGGGTATCACTATAAAATAATTGAAGTCTTATACTCCATACAAATGGAGAGTAAGCAAGCAAGAAACAAGTCAAATGTTCATTGGGCTTCTCAACAAAAAAAAAAAATACATACAATTCTCACAAAGCAAAAACAAGAGAGCTCCAAGCTAGTTAGCTAAAATCACAACAAAATAGAAAGAACAATCCAATGGCTTTAGAAACACTTTCTTCCAATGAATTCCTCAACTTCATCATCTACGATACACTTTGTTCCGCCCCTTTTAACAACAACAATCTTGATGAAAATGCCTTACTTTTTGACCATCATGAAAATAATGGCTATTTATTAAAATCTCAAGATTTTGGTACTCATGACCAACAATATTCCACCACCGCCGCTGCCTCCATGCCGCCGGAAACTTCCAGCCGTAGCAAGGAGAAGAATAATTTGGCGGTGGCGGCACAAGGCGGCGGTAGGAAAAAGAGGCGGAGGAGACCCAAAATTTGCAAGAATAAAGAGGAAGCTGAGAACCAAAGAATGACTCACATTGCTGTTGAGAGAAATCGAAGGAAACAAATGAATGAACATCTTGCCGTTTTACGTTCTCTCATGCCTGAATCTTATGTTCAAAGGGTATGCACATATTTTTTTAATATTGATTTACGTAAGAATATTTATGTCTTTCAACATTAGTATAGTACTTATATAGTAAGGTGCTAATTTAATTTAATTTTCTATACTAAATACTAGTTATTCAGTTTTGGTTCTTATTTTTTTTTTATAGTTCACCCATATTCTTGAACATATCGTCTATAAAAAACAGTCTCTCTACCTCGTATACTCCACCCTCCTTACACCTTACTCGTGAAACTATATTGAATGCGTCATTTTATAATTTATGCATGATGGTAAAAGTTAGAAAATTCACCAACATTGTTTAAGACTAAACATAATTGACCCCCAATATATATGGCACTTGCTATTTTAATAATGTTTGAACACTTTTTATTCTGCAAATTAGCAGTATAATTTTTTTTCATTCGTTTGAAATGACTGCACTAATATAGCCCTATTCTTCATTTATTCTCGAATTATGAGCCCTATGCATATGAATCTTTCAGTCTTGGTCCCTATGTATAAAGCAAGTTCATCAACAGTTTTTTTGTTTTTTCTAATTATTTTTTGTGGGTTGGTGTGGGGTTTGATGCTTTTCGTTTAAGTAATTTTTTTGTGCTTTTTTTTCCTTTTAGGTACAAACAGGAAAAAGTGTTGTCGAGGATTCGACGAAAAATAGGTCGAAATAATTGAATAACGGAAAATAACGCTTTGCATTCAATTTTTCTAAAGACCCTACGTACATTTGTCAATTAATAACTTGAATTTCAAAAATAATTGAATAACAGAAAATAACGCTTTGCATTCAATTTTTCTAAAGACCCTACGTACATTTGTCAATTAATAACTTGAATTTCAATCATTTTGTGAATTTATTAATGCAGTAGTAGCACAGTATTCTCCATCACATTTAATTATTAAGAATATTCATCGTAAGAATGTTCTATAGACATTAATTAGTTTCGGAAAATGACACTACAATTTATGTGTCTTAATTACCTCAATCCCCACACATCATTTTAATTTAATAGTAATTCATAACTTACTTAGAATTGAGAAGTAAATATTGTTATTATTATTCTGGTACATATGTAACAAATATTTTGTGGTTCAGGGTGACCAGGCCTCAATCGTTGGTGGAGCGATTGAATTCGTAAAGGAACTGGAACACATTCTACAATCTCTCGAAGCTAAAAAATTCCTATTATTACAACAAGGCGGTAATGGTGGTGGAGACGGAGAAGTACCAAATGAAACCACCGTCCGTGAAATTTCGGCCTCCCCGGCGGTCGCCACGGAGTATTTTCCGACCCCATTTGCTCAATTTTTCTCGTATCCACAGTACACATGTTGTCAATTACCAAACAAATACACATCAAAGAGCAAGGCTGCTATAGCAGATATTGAAGTGACTCTCATTGAAACACATGCAAACGTTAGAATACTATCAAGAAGAAGATTTCGTCAGCTATCGAAATTGGTAGCTGCATTTCAGTCATTGTACCTTACTGTCCTTCACCTCAATGTCACCACCTTAGATCCATTGGTTCTCTATTCTATCTGTGCTAAGGTACGGTTCAAAATGTACAACTCATTTTAAACAATTATTTTTATTTTTTTATTTTACATGAGTTTTTCTCAAAGAAAATGACTAGAGATTGCAAGAATCTATATGCTTTACACTATAGCACGGTACCTTTCATCACATGAAAATATGTGCCATTGTTGCTCTAGTCTATGTACATATCAACTCTTTCTTTAAAACAAAAAAAAACATGTTTAGGGTATTTTGGGAATTTAAAAAGGCCTACTATTTTTTACTAATTTCAGAAGGCAATGATGGGTCAGAAAGGGCGCTTCTTTACAATTCTTGTATGGCCGTTTCTTAATAAAGTCATACTTGTCTTTTACTCCGTCCGTCCTAATTTATATAATATAATTTGATTTAATACAAATTTTAAGAAATCAATTTTTTTTTGAATTTTATGGTCTAAAACAAGCAAATATATTTATATCGCTATAGATTATCTCGTTAAGTGTATAAATATAAAGTTTAAAACTAAATTATTATTAAATAAGTAAATATGTTATTGTTTTGAGACTGACTAAAAAGAAAAATATGTCATATAAATTGGGACAGAGAAAGTAGTACTTTTGATTAGCAAATATTTCACAAAATAAAGATTTTTTGAGTGGTTCTGTTAAATTGTTGAATAGAGCATATTTTATTTAATTTTCTTATTTATGTTTTCATCACTACCCTCTCTATTCTTTTTCACGGAGCAAATAGGTGAAAAATTAATAATAATAGGAGGCAGTGAGCAGTCTCGAACTCAGGACCTATGTCCCCTCCGATATCATGTCAAATTGTGTGACCAAGTAAATTTATTTTCCTAATTATGTCATTAACATGTTGTAATTATAAAATTGAAAGAAGCTCTCATATTGTTATTTTTAAATGTTTTTTTATTTCAATAAAATGGCAGGTGGAAGAAGGTTGCCAAGTAAACTCAGCAGATGACATAGCAGATGCAGTCCACCACATGCTAAGAATAATTGAGGAGGAAGCAGCTACCCTTTCTTGCCAAGCCTAGGGGACAGATTCCCTATCTTTATTATGTTTTTTTTCTTCTAGTTTGAATCCACTGGACAAAACAAAACAAAAAAGAAAAAAAGGAAGAAAGAGCTTGTTCAATGTTCATATTAGTAGTTCTTTCTTGTCCTTGCCATTGTACGTACAACATGAAGCGTGGTTTTGTTTATAATGTGACTAATGCGAGTACAATTATTAGGGCTTTACCACTGTTTTCTATAGTTGCTGAGATATGATTGTCAAGTTTCTAATACTCCCCGTACTAATTTATATAATATAGTTTTACTGGGTACGAAATTTAAGAAATAAAGAAAAACTTTTAAATCTTGTGGTCTAAAACAAGTTAAAGATATTTGTGTGATTATTGGTCATTTCGTTGATCGTAAAAGGTAAAGTTTAAAGTTAAATTATTACAAAATAAATAAATGTGTCAATGTGTCATTTTTTTTAAACTGACTAAAAAAAGTGTGTTATATTTGTGTTGGAGTTAGTATTCTGAAAAATACAGACAAGTAACCTGATATAAAAGATTACATTATACTGATAGTACTAACATTTTTTGCATTGACAATTAAGTTAAATCCACAATATTCTAACTCAATGTATATTATAAGATGGGATGACAAACCTTTGAGCCGATAATCAAAGCCAAGCCATTGTTTGAAATGTAAATCGGAAATAGTTGCTTTTTAAGGCAAAAGGAACAATTGGATAAAAATACTCCTAGTTAAAACACAGGAATAATTCTACCACATGGTGTTGTAGTTTAAAGCTTTGATAGGTGAAACTATAACACAGCATGTTGGAGTTTGCAAAATTCCTGAAATTACAAATACGGCTCAAACTCTAGAAAATATTCATAAAATCTTAACCTGTGGTAGTTCAGACTCCAACATTTCTTCCTAGAGTTTGAATTGACTTTTCTCAGACATTGGAGTGTTGATTATTTATGCTTAAACTTTTAGTTCAAATACTAATCTAATGATTTACTTTTGAAATCTCAAAACTCCTTTATTGTTGGTCTTTAAAATTGTTGAAGAAGGCAAAACAAGTCTTCTTGATTTGATACTATTTGACTAAATTGGCGATCCGGGATTGTTTATATTTGCGTTGGAGGTTCTTTTTCAAATGTGAGATATTTGGAGCAAATTTTAGGTGTTTCACCAAAATAAAAATGCAAATTTAAAGAACACTTTATTAAACAACCCAGTCAAGTCATATATAAATCTGGTGGGTTTTGTAAACAATTACAAGATATGTACTATGCAGATAACATAAATCATGCTAATCCGGCGAAATTATTTTACGAATAATTGAACAAGAACCAAGTGTTGCTAATCTAGTAGGAGGTAATTCAAGAAAATAGGTTATAACTAGTTACAACTTACAAGTAAGTATTGATTATAATTCAGTAGGATTTGAAGGCATCTCACATATTGTAAAGTATTAAGACTTGAGAATCCCGTGAGACTTTAAGGTTTTCAACAACACACGTTGTATGCAGTTGCAAGTAAGTTTTGATCATAATTTGATAGGACTTGTGAATAATTGAATAACGCCACTCATGCAATTCTTGCCAATCCAGTAGCACTTTAATGTAATTTAACAATATAGGTTGTAAACGGTTACAAGTAAAACTTGACAATCAAGTAGGATTTCAAGGCAATTATGTTTGCTTGAGTTTGAGCATGAGAATGCAAGTAGATGTTGAAGGGTATCTCAATCCGCATTTATTTCATTAAACCAAAAATAATTATTTCTGCACAATTATCAAAACGTGAATAAGATCTAAATACACACGCAAAAATCGTCATATTTGTAACATGTCACAAAAGTGGGTTCCTAGACCTCGGCCTTTAAGTTCCAAATAAATCAAGAAAAAGATGGCTTAATAGAACATGTAAATATTTAATTAGTCCTAATAATATTTGTTAATAGATAGGATATAGTTACCACTATTGTTGTTGATGATTAAGACATATCCAACTTTCTCATCATGGTCCATGGATTCCCTTCAATTTAGGGCAAGTCTAAGTTTGTCATCTAATGAACGTACATTTTTATTCTTTTGTTCCGAATCCGACCCTCTCCCAATTTACACCACTGAATCTTAATCAAAACTTTGCTCCACATGCAAAATATTTGTCAACGACAAGATATATTATATTCTCTCTCTCTCTCTCTCTATTTTCTTTCCTTTTTCGTTGGTAATAATTTTGTTATTTGAAAAAGTTATTGTGTATATAATAAGTACTACATGATGTTTAGATTGATTATTAGTCTGATTCTCTTTATTACTTTCAAGTTTTTTCCCAAAGTAACCAATGTACTATTAATTAAACGGCATCCCAGATTATGTAAACTCTAGCACCCTACGAGGGAAATGAGTTCACATGTAAACTACTATGGCCATGAGTGAAGTTGCATCATGCATGGCAGGGCTAGCACAACAATATTCAATAATTTACTAGTGTTTCCTATTTTAGCCATTTAGCTTTTTTAATATCTGATTTTTTTAAATCTTAGTTAGGTTGACATTTGGATGGTTAACATATATGGAAGTAGCTAATAACCAAACGAATTTGAAGCCATACCTACTTACATACTGTAGTTTTTTGTTAAGTGCTAGTACTTCTTTTTCCCTTTTCGATTTGCAAATGACTTTTACGATTTTACCTCTCCTCTTTCGACCTTCGAAAACAACGAGAAATGTGTCTTTTTTTAGGATTTAACTTACATACGTTAAAACAATACAGTATATTTTTTATTTTAGTAGCATATTTTAACATGTTGTATAGTTAACTTCTTTTATGTTGCATTCTTCACTGTTAACTGATGGCGTGACAGATTTAGGATTTTAAATTTATGAGTATAACTTTTAGCTATTTGAGTATGGACAGATTACTTATTCATATTATATATATTTCTTAGTGTAAATGTCGAGTTTGTGACAAAGTTACTAGGTTCTGCCGAACTGTAACTTTAATCGTAAATCTAGTACTCCTGTTAACCCTTAACTGTAATTATATTTTAAGTTACCGAATAGTGTAAAAGTTCATTTATGGTATTACCGCAAAGAAGTCAAACTTGTTAAAGGAAAATAACAAGGTAATACCACACATACAAATTCAAGGTAAAATCCTAAAGAAGCATATGTGGTCCATCTGATCTACTATTAACCAGGACAAAACTCATTTAAACATTCTGGACTCTTTTTCCTGTGCTCATTTCTTTAATTGAGCAAGAGAAGATGAAGGCCAAAAGTTACAGCAGTATTTGATGTACGAATAATTAGAATATTTTCTTTGATATTCCCCTCTTCATAATGTGGTAAATATACTTCTATTACAAGCTATAATTAAGCTAATGAAAAGATATGATGAGGAGAAGATCATGCCATCTAATCTCTTGAGATAATGCTAATGTACTTCCTACCATATACATATGATTCCATACTAATTACAATTATGAATTAATTATTCTATCATTCCCCGTAGTCGAAGCGGGAGGCAGACGTATGCTGAGATTGTCCCAAAAATCTTCAAATAATACCAGCGGAAGACCTTTAGTAAAAATATTTGCAATCTGATAGCACGACGGGACATGTAAGACACGCACTTGTCCGCGTGAGACTTTTTCACGAACAAAGTGGATATCCAGCTCAATATGTTTAGTGCGTTGGTGATTGACCGGATTCCCAGAGAGGTAGATGGAACTAACATCACAGTACACCAATGTGGCCTTCGGAATCGGGCAGTGGAGTTCGAGAATAAGATTCCGAAGCTAACACGATTCAGACACAACATTGGCAACACCTCGGTATTCTGCTTCAGCACTAGATCGGGATAACGTTACCTACCTTTTTGAGGACCAAGAAATCAAGTTGTCACCAAGAAATATACCATAACCGGAAGTGGAGCGTCTGGTGTCCAGACATCTTCCGTCGGAATCCGTATATGAGACAAGTGTGAATGTCGATGATGGGTATATATGAAAGCCATACTCTAGAGTACCCTGAATATAATGCACAATGCGTTTGAGAGCATGCATCATCCATCGGATTATGCATGAAAAGGCACACCTGTTGCACAACATAAGAAATATCCGGCTTGGTGAATGTCAGATACTGCAGGCCCCCTGCCAGGCTGTGGTAGGGTGTCGGATCGACAAATGGCTTGCCGGAGGATGCACTCAATTTGCACTTAGTGTCCACCGGAGTAGCCGACGGTTTACAGGAGGACATGCCAGCACGTTCAACAATCTCAGTTGCGTACTTCTTTTGGAAAAAGAATAAACCACCTGCATGATGTGTCACAACGATTACTATAAAGTAGTGTAGTGGCCCTAGATCATTCATAGAAAATTCAGAGCTAAGTTGTGACATGATAGACTTGCGAAGAATATACGATGAGGCAGTTAATATAATATCATTCATATATAAGAGAAGATATATTATTACCCTATCGGTAGATAAACAGAGAGTGATCGGAACGGTTGTTGGAAAATCCAATATGTGAAACAAAATCAGCAAATCGCTTGTACCACGCCCGCCGAGCTTGTTTTAGCCCATATAATGATTTCTTTAGTAGGCACACATGATTGAGATATTTTCAGTCCCTGTATCCCAAAGGTTGGTACATGTACACTGTTTCATTTAGCTGCCATGAAGGATGGCATTTTTGACATCTAACTGATGAAGAGACCATGCCTTTGAGAGAGCCAAACTAAGCACTGTTTTGATAGTTTCCGGTTTAACCACCGGACTGAACGTCTCCCCACAATCCACACCAACCTGTTGTGTCTTCCCATCACCTACAAGATGGGCTTTATGCCACTCAAAAGTACCACCAAATTTTTCTTTGTGACTGAAAATCTACATAGACCAAATTATATCAGCATTAGGAGGATGAGATACCAATTCCCATGTCCTATTTTTAATAAGAGCATTAAATTCATCATCCATAGTCAATTTCCAATTCGGGTCATTAAGGGCAGACACTGAGTTACGAGGTAGTGGTGATTTTGAGACTCGGGTGTGTATGCTATATTTGATGTTGGGTTTGAAAATACCGTGTTGACTGTGGGTTACTGGAAGTTGGGTTGAATTTCAGATGTGTGGGGTAGAACTGCCTGGCAGTGTTGGGCCGTGACTCAAATCACGTCTAGGCAGTGGGCCGTGACCCAATCCACTGCCAGGCAATGGGCTGTTTAGACCAGGACTGCCCGCTGAAGTTGGACTAGGTAAATGAGGCCCAATTTACTGGACACCCAGAAGTGGCGGATGGGCCACTGTCTCGGGATGAGGCCCAGTTCTGTGGGCAACCAGAAGTTGCAGATGGGCCACTGTTTCGGGGTCCAATTCACCCAATAATTGTGGGTTGGCCGAAACAGTGGTTTTGGGCTCAGAAAACTGTTAGGTTAAATATGGTGATATGCCATCATCTAGAAACTCATATGTAGAAGGCTCGGACGTATGTATTTCGGTAAAAGGGAAATTCGTTTCATAAAAAATTACATGATGACTCACAATAATTTTATTAAATGATAGGTCGTAACATTTGTAACTTCGATGATTCGAAGGATATCCCAAAAAAATGCAAGGAGTAGACCGGGGTCGAAGTTTGGTGATAGTGGTGGATGGAAAAAGAGGATAGCGTAAGCACCCAAAAACCCGTAGATGGGAGTAAGAAGGATCCCTTAGGTATATAATTTTTAGTGGAGCTTGATAGGCCATGTTTTTGTGGGGAAATATGTTCAATATATATGTTTCCATTTGTAGTGCATGATGCCAAAAGGACGGTGGTAGTGGGGCATGAGCAAGGGATGTTCTAATAATGTTATTAATGGTTCTAATTTTTCTTTCCGTCTTCTCATTTTGAGAGGACGTATGGGGACTATAAAGGCAAAAATTCAAACCATTAGCATTGAAAAAATCTCAAAAATGCTTATTATCAAACTCCCTACCATTATCACATTGAATATTTTTTATATCCCGTTCAAATTGATTTCCTATGAATGCTCTAAAAGTGACAAATATGGAAAACACTTGTGATTTTTTAGACAAGGGAAACGTCCATAAAAAATTAGAGTAATCATCTAGTATGAGCAAACAATATCTATGGCCCAAAGAGCTCAAAAAGGGAGATGCCCAAATATCACAATGAAGTATATCAAATGACATAAGTGTGCATGAATTAGATGAGATAAATGGCAATTGAACATGTTTTCCAAGTGGGCATGAACGACACATACATGAATTACGTTTTTGAGTACAAGAAATAAAATTATTTTGTTTGATGGAGACTAAAATGGTCGCTTCCGAATAACCCAAACGTTCATGCCATAATGAAGGTGTGAGAGCTGCAAAAGTGGATGGTAACTTGGCTTGTTGAGTGGGTGTGGTAATTGGATAGAGCCTCCCTTGACTATCACATCTCATTATAAGCATCCCTGTCTAAAAATCCTTCACGAAAAATCCAAAAGGGTAAAAATCAACAGACACCCAATTATTAGTAGTAAACTTTCTAACCGAAACTAAGTTTTTAATTAATTGTGGAGCATGAAGGACATTCTTTAAAGTTGAGGGTGGATTTGGTGGAGTCAATTTAGTAGAACCATAACCACAAATTGGAATAAAATGATCATTTCCGATAATTATACCATTATTTTTGCTCAAATTAAAATAGGACGAAAGATTACCTTGGGAGGACGTCGCTCCAGTGTCCATATACCAATTTGCGTCGGACGGATTAAGTCCAATAGTGTGCATGATGGACTCTATATCCGTTGGGCTGGCCACTGCCGAATTGGCCTCCTGCCACTGATTCGGCAGTGGCCCAGTTGATGGTGCAAAATTACTGGGCCCATAACTGGGCTGGTGGCCGACAGTAGGCATGTCATTGTGCCTTGGATTGGGCCTGGCCCAATTTCCTATTGGAAATGGGCATGGTGGCAAAGCCCAAGGCCATGGCTATGCCCACTATGGCTGGCCGCCGGCCCACTAACCACAGGGCTGCCACTATTGACCGGAGTTTCCCTGCTGGCCGCCATGCTCACCGCCATCAGAATTTTCAACGCCGCCGGAATTTTGGTGGCCCCCATTTTTACCATTTCCATTGTTACCACCTTTATTTTTGTCACCATTTCGCCCTTTTTGTCCCCTATTTTGTGGTAGAGGTTCAAAAGATGTATTGGTTTCATTGGTTGTTCCGAAAATCATGACGGAATTTGAGACGGTTGTGGCCTTTTTGGCAAACTCCGCTTCTTCAAGAATAAGCATGGATCGGGCTTGATAAAAAAGTGGTAAAGGATTGCTTTGTCGGATGAGTGTTCCCACACCACTATAAGCGTCGGTAAGGCCGACAACCAATTGTAGAACCAATCGATTGTTTGACCGGTGAACCAACGTTCTTGAGTTGATTCGATAAGACTTTGAGACGTTGACAATAAGCGGATGCATTTGAAAAATTCGCCATGTCCGTAGTGGAGAATTCTTGCTCCAACGTGACGACACGGAAATTTTTGTTGTCTTGAAATATCCCGTAAACGATTCCAAGCCTCCATTGCCGTGGAATCGGGTTCCATTATTGTGTGCAACAAGTCACTTGATATTGTTGCATAAATCCACGAAAGAACTGTGGCATCAAGTGTGAGCCAAAGTTCTTTTTCATCATCGATTTTTAACACCTTTTCCTTGCCCTTTTCCGGTGGGATAATATGATGAATTACCCGGTGAGAGCGACAATAGATTTTAAAGAGTTCCGTCCATGTTGCGTAATGAACATTTTTCATTTCAAGGGGGATGGAAATGTGAGTTTTGATGTTGGAAACGCTGAGAGCGGGATGAAAAGTGGATTTAGAGTCAGATATTATCGACCGGACAAAGAAAAAAATGAAGGAAAAATAAGGGTGGCCGACAGGCGGAGTTTGCCGGAAAACTCTGTGGTCGACGAAAATGGAGAAGAAAATTTGGTAGGATCCTAATCTTCTGATACCATGTAAGAATAATTAGAATATTTTTCTTGATATTCCCCTCTTTACAATGTGGTAAATATACTTCTATTACAAGATACAATTAAGCTAATGAAAGGATATGATGAGGATAAGATCATGCCATCTAATCTCCTAAGATAATGCTAATCCTATCTATTTTAATGCTAATGTACTTTCTATCATTTACATATGATTCCATACTAATTATAATTATGAATTAATTATTCTATCATTTGCATATAGGCTGCTGAAATTACCAACATTCTAGGGAAAAATTGAACATTTTAAGAAAATTAAATTGATGTATGTATGTATATTACTCGCTAGTATTAGCTTTTGCTTTCTTCTTCTTATTTTTTTTCAAAGCAAAAAAGTTGCAAATCAAATCAAAAGGTGCAGAGGTTTTGTATGTCCAATGCAATGAAAATTTACCATATAAAGTACATTCCTAGCCTTCAGATTTGTTTTTCATTTTTAATGCGGGGATCACTCTGCAACTCTCATTAAAAACTCATGGCTTCTAGTGCTACCATTTGATAGAGACTTTTAAACGTTACAAAAACAATAATACACCCTTTTAATAAACGTATATTATTATTATTTTTAAAAATAAAATGTACTACACAATTCAAGAACATTGTAATCGTCTAATTCCCAAAATTCCAAGAAAGATATCAGATATCTGTATATAATGTACAAAAGTTTTATCAGTTGATAATGGCTAAAAAACATGTGGCTACACATGCAAATGCATGACCTCTTTAGCATTTCAGAATAGTGTTTTTTCCTTTCCGTATAAAAACAAATTCAGTCTTTGGTTTTCACACACATCAAGATAATATATGTGTCTTATGTTATGTATGTCCAAAACTGTAACTTTGTTAGTAACTAAAATGATTTTGTTTGCATTTTTTTTCATTACTTCTGTGGTTGTAATGTATGGCTAATGTCATTACACAGTACTTCATAAAAATCTGTAAGGCAATGACGTTTACCAAAAAAAATAAATCAAAAGTGTTAAACTTAGATGGTTATTATTTTCTTTTTGTTGTGGTGGATATATATAGAGGATACCTAAGTCAAACAAATAATTCACTCAACTAATAGAGACGTTTATGGTCTTTTCCTTCCTTTTCACCTTACCCTTACGTTGAGCGTGTTGTAATTAAATGTACAGATAATGTAAGATTTTTTATATTATTTAATCTTTTTTATTAACCTATAATATCAAGTAAGTTATCATTTTTAATAGAATACTAATTAATGTCTACCAAGAAATTGCACTAATTATACAAAAATTGTCACATAGTCGGTACATCTAAAGTAAGATAATGTAATTCCAGCTTATTTGAGCTTTCTTTCCACCAAAAGGGAGGAAAGGCTAAAAGAAAACGATGCTAGTGACCAAATTAATTTCTAATTTCCATGAATATATACTATTTGATGCTGTAAAATTCAACTTTACTAATAAATTACTTTCAAAAGTAAATGATATTTTAATTTGAGAGTTTTACCCCTATGTCCATTCTGGTGTTAATAGATCAATTTAGCCCATTTCTTCCTTCCTTACCAATATGACCCACTTTATATACAATATGTAAAAACCAAATTGCCTCAATTGTTGAAACTTTTTAGTTCATATCTTTAAAGTTGAATTTAAAAGTTGTGATTCTTATTGATTGTGAGTTAGCAAACTCGATTTAATTTGTTGTTGTCTTCGGAGCTCAAACCGTAGTTAGAGTACTGATTTTGTAAGATTTAGGTGGTGAAACCATATTAAAAAGGTATTCTATACCATTGTTGAACAAGCTGAAAAGCAAGTTTGAATTTTGGATCTCTTTTTGGTGAGAAATTTGGAGTGGCAAGAATATGTTTCTTGATTGTATTTATCAATAATGTACAATATATATAGTAGTACAAGAATATTTAAACTAGGTAACTAATCAACCTAATTACAATAAGAAATATAATTCTACATAAAATAGAAGACCTAATTACAATAGGAATACAATTCTACCTAAAATAAGAGATATATAATTAATGAAAGAATATTCGGGAAATATTCTATTAGTTATTTACAACATTTCAAGTCATTTGGTGGAGATTCAAACTGGTTTTGAACAAGAAGTACAACTGAAAATCACAGAAAAAATCTGCTTATATAGTTAGCAACATGATATACACTTTATACAATATCATACACTTTTATATTTACTATACAAGAAAGATGCATTGTTTATATGAGTCAATAAATATTATATTACTATGTGTAAGGTTGTATAAACGTTGTAGCAAAAAAACAAAACGGTTATGCGGATGTAAACATTTTTTTTTTTAATTTCTCCAGGATAAGTGTCCTAGGGTGTTGTATATCATTTATGTAAACACAAATAAAGGGGAGGGCTAGACTATACCCCTGATATATAAACACAGATTGCAATGCAATCCGGCAAAAAGAGAATGTTAAACCTAGTTAGCTATACATTCTCCGCTATACACTTTGATCTATACATTTCAGCTCACAAAAGAGTTAGCTTTGTCGTCTCTCATCCTCATGCTAGGAAGTTGACTCTTGTCCAAAAAATAAGTACCAAAGTGGTTGATCAATGAGGGGTTTACATGAGTTGTTGAATATTTAGCTAAGAAATCAACAACTTGGTTCCCCTCTCTGTAGCAGTGCTCGAAGGTGATCTCCATTTAATCACCAATTTCCATAGTTTCATCAATAATGTCCCTGACTGTTACATTATTAGTGGTCCTGTTTGTTAACATTTTAACTATCATCAAAGAGTCTGATTCTATGTAGCACAGTCTGTAAACTAAAAATATGACTATGTTGGTGTAGAACGTTGTGTTGGGCTGTACACTTTTTTTACAAAAAAAAAAAATTAAGTTCCTCTTGAAAAAGAAAGAAATAGAATGTTACATTACATCAATGCAAGCTAGGTTGGTCTTTTCCTTAAATGTTCATTAAACTTTTTACATGGTTGAACTAGATGTACATATGTGAAAGAGAGGGGTCACGAGGAAAGAAATTTATTAGTTGTGTGATTGTAGTATTAAAAAAGAAATTACGTTACTTTTTAAAGGAGCTTAATTTGGTGATTTAACAGGTCATGTTTCTAGCCATGTCTAATTGTTGAAGGACGGTCCTTAATAAGGACTGTCCTTTAATGAAATAAATTCAAAATGATAATCTATTGAAAACGATTTAAGCACATTATTATTAAAGTGTTTGTACTGCCATTTGATTAAATGTTTAATAGTGACTCACATGCTTTGGTTTCAGTTTCTTTTTTTTTGGGGGGGGGGGGAGGGTGTTGGAGGAAATAATGAGTTTAATTTAGGTATATATACCTATTGGACTATCTAATTCTAGATCTTGTAATTTAGCCCAGTATCACACCACCATCCTTATTACATATTTTTATAATTATACTATATAGTATATTGTTTCTTCATTAAATGCAAACACAGTCAACATTGTAGCACATATATGTTGCTACTAATCTGAAATTGACTGTCCTTTGTCTAGTTGTTAAATGAGCAGGAAGTATAATTTATATTGATTTTCAAATGCTGTAATTCTATAAAATTGAAAGATTTGTGGGAGCGTATGTATTTATTAATTAGAAGGGAGACAACTTTGAAATTCTTAAACACTATAGAACTACTAGATTGTATGACAGTTCCATTATTTGAAATAATTACTAACAAATTTGTGTCTTTAATAGTTATTAACATAAAGGATAAGATGACAATAGGTCGTGTCATGTCATTTGTGAACTTTTCAATAATATTCTAATCCTTGATTAACCACTTATTACTTGAGTATTGTATTGACAATTTAATAACGGAAAAGGGCCAAAAATACCCCTAACGTATTGAAAATGGCTCATAAATGTCCTTAGTTAACCTTTTGGTCTGAAAATACCCTCAACATTTGTTTTGGGCTCAAATATACCCCTAAACTAACATACCAGCTGGGGACTCTTGAATCGACTGGATTTCATCGATTGTTCTTCTGATTTTGTTTATTAGACGATGACCCTTATCTCTCTCTCATTTTATAATTTACTAATGAAGTCGACATGTCAGTTGCTCTAGAAAGATGACTAAAACATCAATGGCTTGTGTGATTATTTGCTTAAATTTATTGGAATAGTATTTTGATTTTCAATCTTAGCGGCAACTGGCAATTAGTGTTTGCAATTATTTTTCTAGTGAAATGAAGATAATCAGATACTAATAGTATACTATGTTGGTCCACTGGATTACACTTGGTGAAGATCAAGTAGTAAGAAGTATATATAACAAAAATTGAATGCATAATGTATGAATCAGTTAAGTAGTTAACAATTTGAGGCGTGTCAAAAAAATTGATCCTTAAGATATTCACTCATGCAACTACTAATAAGAGTTTATCGGCAATTTCACAAACAAAAGACAGCTTCAATATGAAAGAAAATCATACGGTAGAAACCAGGGGCGGAGCTAGGTAGCCTCTACAGGATTCATCCGAACTTACTCGGCGAAAAATTACACTATATATACAAGGTTGAAATTAATTTTTTATGTATATATAACAGATATTGAATCCCTTGACTTCTTTGTGTATTTACTTCTTCATATATTTGAACCCCTATGTAAAAATCCTGGCTCCGCCACTAATAGAAACATATAGTAACCGTTTTCTAGATTCATGCCCAAAAGGTTGAGGGTCTTTTAGTTTAGGGGTATATTTGAGCCCAAATACGTTATGAGTATTTTTGGTCCTTTTCCGATTTAATAATGGATGAGGATTGGGTAAAACTAGTAATTTTCTTTAATCTTTAACACTCAAAAAAAGTATTATTATTAACCTTTAATACATTTTCTTTCTAGAAAATATTTTCAATAACGAACAAACTCCGACACATATTTTCACAAAGAAAGCATTTATTTAGGAAAACAATAATTTTTTAATAAGGAAAAAGAATGAAAGAAAGAACAAATGCATCCAAATTGTTGTTGATATTGCCTTTTAATTTGTACCAACATTCTCTCGCCTTGACCTTGTTGTTGTTAATGGGATCGTCGATTGCTTCCTCTTGCGCTTCATAGTGATCCTCCAAAAATATTGAAAATACACTTGTGCCTCACCTACTGTAATGAATTATTGTTGATTAGGCTAATAGATGGAAAATCCACTATCATATCCCATGAAAGAGAAGTTCACCATTTTTTGTGCAATACAAGAGCTTGTTATCTAGTATAAAACATTTTGCAAATAGTGGGCAAGTTGCAACCATCTTAGTTTCATTCTTTTTCCTCCATATAAACTAAGGCAACCTTTCACATTAGTCAAATCAAAGAGCTCGCCCTCGCCCTCGCCCTCGCCTACAAAATCTAAATTTGGTGTTGGAAGCTTTTAAAATCACGTCAAAGTATAAGATTGTACAAGTTGTACATATGAATTGGTGATGGATTCTCTTATTCAGATACCAAAATAAACAATCTTGACTGCTAATCCCCTGAGAACACCAATTCTCACGTGGTAGTACTGGATTCTTAACAACATATATAGGACACTCTTATAATTCAAATTGTGGCATCTGTTTTCCTTGCAGGAATACTTATTGATCTTGGACAGAGATAGTAGACCTCCTTCAGGACA
This sequence comes from Anisodus acutangulus, assembly GCA_029783415.1. Classification (NCBI taxonomy): domain Eukaryota; kingdom Viridiplantae; phylum Streptophyta; class Magnoliopsida; order Solanales; family Solanaceae; genus Anisodus; species Anisodus acutangulus. The sequence goes on along the minus strand of CM056491.1, from coordinate 39,555,186 downwards.
CGTTAACTAATAGTCATTTTTAAGACTGCCAATTAAATTCAGTATCGTTTCAATGGAATTCGAAACTTTTGCAAGTGAAACTTCGGCGAAAACCCCTACTTGCGACACTCCAGCATACTATACTGGAGTTCAAAAATTCCTACTTGTAAAACTCCTGTAAAGTATGATTAAGTTTTGAACTTTTACATGTGACATTTCAATCGATGGTTAAACGTTAATAATAACATTGCCCAAAAATTGGACAGGCCGCGCCATTTCTACCAAAAAGTTTCTATTTCGGGCCCATATTTTGGAATTGGTAGCTTCAAGTCCCTAAGAATTTTATGAGCCAAAGGCCCAATTCATATACGATGACGACATAATCATCACTTATTTATCGTAATAATAGATAGAAAAGTATAGGATTTGGATGAACATATCTATAAAAGGTACCGTCCAAGAGGTTATGCATGATTCTCTTTATGTAACGTAGTGTTTCTTTTTAACAATAGTGTAGTTTTAAATGTTTGATTATACACGAAATTTTAAGAAATAAGAAAAGAACTTACAAGTTTAAATATGTTATGAAATTTATGTAGCTATAAAAGTATGTCATTAAAAATAAAATAAGAGTTTAAAATTATTTTTTTTCTAAATATAAAATGTATCTTTTTTTTTTAGAAAAGACTAATAATAAAATAGTGCAACATAAAATGAAACAAACATGAACTGATATAGTAGTATTTTTTGTTGGTATTTCTATGGTACTTTATAAAGCAGTACGGGAAGTAATAACTATTACAAATGTTCGAAAGGATAAATAAATGGTCAAACTTCAAAACTGCCGCAAGTGCGTTGTGTCTTGAATCTTGATCACCTTGCAAAGCCAACTTTGAGAACTGCCGCAAGTATGTTGTGTCTTGAATCTTGATATCCTGAAATCAAGAAACAACTAAACTGAAGGTTACAACGCTGTGTGTCGAGTCGAGGATAGCCCTCTATCCTTAAGACAAGATTGCCCCAGATATATGCTTTTACGCGAAGTGGCACAGTCTCCCAAGATAAAACAAATACTTTAATCTCAACACTACAAAGCTAATAGGCCGAGCCTGGCTTAAGAAAACAAATATGACTCGATTTGTCAAGATATGGAATAGGAAGGAAGAGTTTTCTTACTTTCTCTTTTGTCTCTGTATATAGTGTGTCTCAGAGTGTATATCTTGTGTATACGTGAGGGTTTGGTCACTGTTTTTGATCGATTTTCAGCCATCGCTTTTGCTGATTTTTCAGCCACCGTTTGCCGATTTTTCAGCTCACCGTTTGCCGATTTTTCTGTCTTTTTTCGCCTGCTTGCGGGCCTGCTTTTCATCTATATTCGCTCTGTTTCTTGCTTGTTCTTCCTTATGTTTTTCAGCCAAATGAAGCTCAATATATAGCAAGAAGAGGCTGTCCAATAGCCACAAACAAGGTCAGAATGGCCCTTAAAGGAGGCCATTAAACCCGCCAAGTAATGGCTATTAAGGCCTTGGAAGAGCTCGCCAAATGCCCAAGTAATGGCTGTTAATGGAGAGTTAATCACCAAGTAATGGCTGGTTAATGCTCCAAAACGCAGTCCAACAAAAGAGGGCGTAAAAAAGTCTCCGTAAATTCTCGGGACCAAACTATAAATATTGAAACTTCAGGACCAAACCGGTCCAAACCGTGACATCCAAAACTTCAGTGATCAAAATCAGACATCCGGCAGAGTTCTCTCGTCCAAAAAGATAATATCGTAAAGGCCCACAGCCCAGACCACGCATCTGGTGACCCGGGGACCTGAGCCCGAGTCGAGCCCGAGCCCGAGCCCGAGACCTGACCGGACGCAAGGGCGGCGGCTCAAGGTGGGCTTAGCTGAACCCAAGCACATCTAGGTCTTCCTCCTTAAACACATTGGGATACCTCTGGGGTCCCAAACCCTTTACCAATTAGAGACTTATAGAGAGCAATTCTTCTTATTCCACCGATGTGGTAGATTTGTCCCACACCACATTTCCATGCTTTAAACACCTTACTGCGGAACTAATATCTCTTTCATTTCTCAACGAAATTAGACGATTCTTGGCCCTACTGGCCATCTACTCACTTGTGAGATCATGTATGTGTAAAGAGACCAGGTCTCCAACATACGAACACTAAGTGTTTAATACATCAAAGATGGTGGACGCATCTCCCCGCCCTAAAGGCTAATTTCCAACAATCCCCATGAAAGAGAGATTGTGGCGCACACACAAGGTGCCTACATTTCAAAGAATCTTTCAAATAAAAGATATTGCATCAGGAGAGGTAGCTTACGCTTGAACCTTCCCTAGTTGAATACCATCTGACTTATTTCATCACATGAACGTGATGTCTTGAACCGGTCAGTTAGTGTAAGCCAAGACAACGTATATCAACACAATAACTCTTCTTATTCATTTTCCTTCTTACGTCATTCGCTGTGGCTATGGACACACTTGGATTCTATGCCTCATTTGAGTCGGCCATCCTCGACTTAAATAGGTGATTCCTACAAGGTATCCTCGTTATACCCCACTTCACAAGTGTTAGGAATCATTAAAAGTTCCACAACCCTAACTCCTCAACCGCTTTGAGGATCTTTTTAAAAGGTTTGAAGCTTAACCTTTACCCAATTATGCAAAGTAAAGACTTTAATGTCTATCGCAACAAATGACTTTGGATTCATGTTTCGCATGTAAATCATCATCCTGGCGCTTCTTGCTTCCATCGGTTACCAATCAACCTTTGCCGCTAGTTTTCCCATTGAACCAAATTCTGGGATCTCCAATCAAGATGGTCAGTTTCCACCGCAAAGGTTCGTATTGTTTGGGTTTTTAAGCCAATTCTCTAGACAGCAGAATACTCTGATCTCCTGCGTAGTCCCTTAGTTAGTAAACAAGGACGTGACACCCGTGATTTGATCAACTCGCCATACGGTCTTATGTTTCCGAGTAGATCCTAAAAGATATGTCTAGACGCCGCCATCCGTGTCCTTCCCCGGCCGGCCAGCCACAAAGGTATAATCAGCCAAGACACGGTATCTCCCAATAAGTGGACGCCCTTCTAAGGAGCCGTGGTTACTCAACTTCTTTCATGCTTTGTATAAAGCGATATACTCCGATTCCATCATGAATCGGCCGATGCAAGTTTGCTTAGAGGATTTTCCAAGACCCACCATACACATTTGCTTGTGGCTTTGGTGTTCTTCGTGATCTCGATGTCCAGCTTGTAAATCAGTGTTCTCCCCGTAATCACCGACATCCGTATCACTATAATCAGAGATGTTTAATAATTCGATATCGCCATATCCGACTTAACGCCTTTCTATTGATCATGTATTAAGATCATCGCTGAACCTTAGTTCAACTGATCCGCTTGTAGGATGATACCAGTCGGCCAGTAGTGTGTACAATACATTGAACTACACATGACCCGCGTATATCGCTTCTTTGTCTATGAGCACCATGATTCCAATCATTTCTATGATTCATATCCATTGGTTTCTAACGAGATCTGCCTACTATCGACCAAATTGCTAGATGTCTTAGAAATCCAATTCCTAAGAGATGTCGCCTGTGATACCCATATCTTTCATATCGAGACTTTGTTTCAATATGACTTTTACTTTCAGATCACGATTCTCCAACTGGCTTTCTAACTTCGCAGTCAATGTTTCGCGGGTCGATTCATTGTTCCTGCTTTTATCTCGAAACTTTCAGACCAAAATGTAAACATTTCAGGGACCAAAATGAAAGTTCAGGAAGTTAAGCCCAACTGGGGCCAAAGAAACTAAGTCTCGATTCTCTTCTTCCAACTCTCCCGTATTGAAAGCTGTTTCAACATCCATGCCACGCAAGACTGCAATGGCCCCTGGATGTGAAGCTACTCACAGGGAGCACAGCATACAACCCAAAGGTTCTTTTTCCTAGGAAGATCAACCATTACGCAAGTATGGTTCTATATGATAGAATCTATTTCTTTCTTTAGCTTCTTTCCAACGCAGTTGTTTTTGGAGATGACAATTTTTGTTAATTGTCCATGGTTCGTTTCTCAACCATACAAGCTGTAAGGTATGGAACAAGTCTTTGTCCCCTTTGCTCCTTTCGCTCTACATCTAGAATCCCCGAGTTCTCAGACCGAATATTAAGTCTGATAGCCAAAGAACTTTCGAGTCCTAGATACTTTAACGCCTAGTTTCTGACACAAAGGCCCTCAAGGGTTCTTGTTAACCTTGAGTACCATTACTTTTCCTTTTTCAAGGAAAGCTATCTTCAAAGAATTGATTCTTTGATGCCAAGAGGCTTATCATCAACTATCGTTATTTCGTATCCAATGGATATGCAATCTACATGTGCCTTAGGTACAATCGACTGTTTCATTATTCCAACTTCTTACCAAGCAACCTCACATAAATTGCGCACGACTTGCGCTGGCTAACACCGTTGGACCGAGGTGCTAAATGAACGATGCTTCACATTCTCCTCTATCACTACGTAATTTCTCAACTGCAGGCTTAGTTGATTTTCAACTCGCTTTTAGCGCTTATCCGCTTTCTACAACTTCATTTTTGCTTTTCAACAAACAAAGGATTCCATACGCTTGTACCATCATTAATGAAGATCACAACGCACTAGTCTCCCCTCTATTTTGTATAAACTTCCAAATCACCCAAGTAGGTGACTAAGTTCTAGAGGAGCGGTGCTTCTTTCGCTATTCCTCGACGAATTTGGAAAGGTGATTTTGCCTCTTCATCTACCTCACATTCATTTTTGGCGGTTTATGTCTAAGGCAACAATCTCAACACATCGTTAGCTTTTGAATGACTTGCTATTTAACGGTCTTAATCTATGATGGAATAGATGATGCACGGATTACAAATATATCATTCATTTGGCTACGTGACATCCTGCACTATTCTTAGTTATTACTGGCTGGAGTAGTTTCAAACCACTTGACCAACAAATGTCCCTTAAACCAAGTTAGGAACATGTATCAACCTCTTTTAGAGTGATCCCATTCCTTGAAGTTCTATTGAGGACAACCTCTCCAAATTTCCTTTGATTTTAGAGGTGGCGTTGCTTCACATGAATCCACCTCTGCCCGTGGTTAGGCGAACCTGATCATATATGATCTAGATACTCGCCCACCCAGCTTGCTTTGGCATCGAGTGTCCAATTTCTTTTCACCTTTTAGGCCTTCGTGATCATTTTAAGACCGAAACTCGCTCACCCACTAGGTGTCCATTACTTTTCCTATGAAATGAATTCCTGCCCCACTTCACGCCTCGAGGCTTTGTATGACTGAGTGTCCAATATCATCATATCCAAGGAATTTTGGCCCACCCACGCCTGAGGCTTTTTATGACCGAAAGTGTCCAATATCATCCTATGAAGGATCTTCTCGCCAAGTATGACAAAGTTTAACGCCTTTAGCTTTAGACTCCTTCCGTTAAGATTGGTGCCCAGATAATTCTTGGCGCTTTACTTAAAAGCTGGTACAAATCACGCTTAGTGGATCTTCTCTCCATCGTATTGCGAACATACTTTACACACTTTAACAATTACACTTAAAAGAACGGATCTTTAAGTCGTTATAATCCAATCTTAAACTAGGAAAGAAGATAAGATTAAACTTCGATTTAGCGTAAGGAATATAAATTATTTTCATATTCCTCCTTACTTTAATCCATTTTTAATCGTACATTATTTAATCTTATTCTTGACAAGTAAGAAAAACTACTTATCCCACTCACTCGCTCACCTGGCCACTTCATCAAACCGAGTGTCCGGCCTTCCTTCTTACCATTATTCTAATCTTTGTCCTGGGATAGATACAGCCTTCGCCGCAAGATAGAAGTACATCTTCGCCTTCTCCTTGTCCCGCTTGACATCCTCAGCTCTCGAGAGCGCTTTGTTCCCACCAAATTTCTGGAAGGTGGACACCATGAACACGTTCATCATCATCACTCTCTTCTACCGTAAAAACCATTGCCATATCCGATTTGGTCACACAACTTTTGACCGACATCTTCAACACTAATAGTAATACTATTTAATCTTGTCTTAAATTGTTGGTATTTCTATGGTACTTTATAAAGCAAGATTTTAAGTAATAACTATTACAAATGTTCGAAGGATAAATAAATGGTCAAAACTTCAAAACCTGGCTGCAAGTGCGCGCTGTGGTCTTGAATCTTGATCACCTTGCAAAGCCAACTTTGAGAACCCGCTGCAAGTATGTTAGTGTCTTGAATCTTGATATCCTGAAATCAAGAAACAACTAAATCTGAAGGTTACAACGTTGGTGTCGAGTCGAGGATAGCCTCTATCTCTTAAGACAAGATTGCCCCGTATATATGCTTTTACGTTAATGGCAATAGTCTCCCAAGATAAAACAACACTTTAATCTCAACACTACAAAGCCAATAGGTTGAGCCCGTCAAGAAAACAACATGACTCGACTTGTCAAGATATGGAATAGAAGGAAGAGTTTCTCTTTACTCTCTCTTTGTCTCGTGGTATATAGTGTCTCTCAGAGGTATATCTTGTGTATACGTGAGGTTTGGTCATCAGTTTTTGACTGATTTTCAGCCACCTTTGTTGATTTTTCAGCCACCGTTTGCTGATTTTTCAGCCCTACCGGGTTTGCTGATTTTTCAGTAAGGTCTTTTTCGCCTGCTTTGTGGCCTGCTTTTTTCGCCTATATTCTCGCCTGCTTTTGCTTGTTCTCCCTTATGTTTTTCAGCCAAATGAAGCTCAATATATAGCAAGAAGAGGGGCTGTCCAATAGCCACAAACAAGGCTGTAATGGCCCTTAAAGGAGGCCATTAAAACTGCCAAGTAATGGCTATTAAGGCCTGCATAGCCTAAATGTCTCCCAAGTAATGGTATTAATGGAGAGTTAATCACCCAAGTAATGGCTGGTTAATGCCCAAAACGCAAATTCAACAAGAGGCGTGTAAAATTCAATTGGGACCAAACTGTAAATATTGAAACTTCAGGGACCAAACCGTCCAAACTGTACATCCGAAACTTCGTGGATCAAACTGCATATCCGGCAGTTCTCTGGTCCAAAAAGATAATATCGAAAGGCTCCATGTACCACACCACACCACAGCCTCACACTCCCAGTGCGACCTGACCTGACTCCATTGACATGCAAGCGGCACACAGTGGGCTTTAGCTTTGAACCCAAGCACATCTAGGTCTTCCTCCTTTAAACACACGATACCTGTCCCAAACCCTTTACCAATTAGAGACTTATATAGAGAGCAATTCTTCCTATTCCCACCGATGTGGTAGATTTGTCCCACACCACATTTCCATGCTTTAAACACCTTACTTCGTGAACCAATATCTCTTTCATTTCTCAACGAAATTAGACGATTCTTGGCCCTACGGTCATCTACTCACTTCGTAGATCATGCATGTGTAAAGAGACCAGGTCTCCAACATACGGAACACTAGTGTTTAATACATCAAAGATGGGTGGACGCATCTCCCCGCCAAAGGCTAATTTCCAACATTTTTTTCTTCAATTCTATTCGTTTTAAGTTGGATTTAAGGATGCTAATGACTGTATAGTTTTAATAACATGTGCTGGGATATTGTACCAAAAAACAGTACTTTTACTTCAAATAAAAATAATCATAATCAATTCTCTTACATAATCAGAAATATTTGTAATGTTCCTAACCAACTTGGCTTTCCTTCAAGTCTCTAATAGGATCCAATCCAACAGTTAAATCTTATCATAGTAAAGTGATAACATTATATTTGAACTCGTTTTTGCTTTAACTTGGTGAGCACAAATGATATCAAAGAAAGAAAAAAAAATAGGCAGTGAAGATGAGAAGAAAAAGAAAGAACAAAATTAGAAGATGAGATGACAACACACAAAACCTCAACTACTTAGAGGCATAAACCAACTGACGAACCAACTAAAGAAGAAGTTATGTCTAGCATACACAATGAATGTAAAAAAATATATATGTATTACCAACAAGAAAGTGCAAATAATCAACCGGCTTCGGTCCCATTTTTTTCTACTTCACTGCAACCTAATAAAAGACATGCGGTTTCTGCTGCTAGTATTCAAGGTCTTAGAGATAGAATGTTTAGTGGTTCAACTTCTTCACAAGTTAGCAAATTTGATGTTTATGTTTTGCAGGGTATTGTACCGTACGAATTAATTGTCAATGATGAAGGACATGAAGACTTGCTGAAATACTGGATGGACAATGAGAAGACATTTCCTACACTAGCAAAGATGGCCCGAGATGTGTTGAACATTCAAGCGTCATCAACAGCATCTGAAAGCGTTTTTTCTGCGGGAAATTTCAAATAGGAGAGCACAGACATTCATTGGCGGGAGACACATTGGAGATTGCAGTTCTATTCAGAGATTGAATTCGAGCGAAGCGTAGAAGGTGCGGTCAATCGGAGATCAACGAAGAATAAGACTACAACTACAATGAAATCTTGTTTGAGGGACAATGAAGCGACGTCGAACAATTTGACCAACAACTTTCAATTCCAATCGAAGATCCTCAAGACATTGTGAGAAAATTAGAAAAAGTATGATTAACTATGTAATTTTTTTAATTGCACTTTTACTATGTGATTTGCAACTTTTGAACAACACCACAAAGTTGCAATTTTGAAATTGTATTACAAAAAAATTATATTTCTATTAAATAATATAAGAGGCACAAAAACAGCCAAGACTGTTTTTATTACACTGTCTTGTTCAATTATTGAAGTGTATATATATTATTTTTTAAAATTGTCTAAAAACATGAAATCCTCCTACCGACCCGACCCGACCCCGCCCCGTCCCGTCCCCCAACACCGGTCCCCTTTTCCGGCGGGATGTAGGACGGGACGGGACATCTGCCTGTCACGCTAATCCCGGCCCGCTAATCCCGCCGGAGCCCCGGTCCCGACCCTTCCCCCATCCCGCCGGGACCCGCCCCGCCCCGACCCACTGGCCACCCCTACACTTAAAACAAAGACCTATTCAAACTCTATTTCTTGAATATAAACTCTTTATATAAGTGCATAAATGCACAAAATCCTCCTAATTTTGGCATAATTTATCAAGAATTTCACAATGGGATGATTATGTTTTGTCCTCTTCCAAGTTTAGGGAACATGAATCTCCCACTGGAAAAAGATCTCTTTATCCCCATAGAACTTGACACACAATGTTGTAATGTGCTTACTTCTTCTTCCCCTACTTCTTGTTTTGATGTTCCAATATCTTCATCGTGATCAATCTTTAGTATATCCACTGTAGATAAAACACCTCGCGGTACTTGGTCCATCGATACTGATCTTCTAATTTGTAGATTCATATTTTCTGTTATTAGCCTCTTGGGAGGAACCCTGCTTTCTTCAACTTCTTCATCTTCCTCTCTGACCCCCATTTCTATATCGTTTTCAGGTTGGTTTTCGGAGGTTCTTTCGTTCATCAGAGGAGTTATCGCTTCGATAATTGGAGGAGATAATGTAGGTAGTGGTGAAGCATTGACAAACACTATATTAGCGCGACATAAAGGGCAATTGGAGTGAGATTTAAGCCACGTATCAATGCATGTAACAGGAAAAGTATGGCTGCATTTTGGTAAAAGTCTCAAGGCTTTCATCTTCTTGAAATTCACTCAGACAAACAAAACAATCTGTTCCCTCGGCTAATCCACTTCCTTTCGTGTACTTAACATCCTAATCGACTTGATAAGAGACTCGTCCAAACCTGTCGTGTTCACATGCCATGCATCATGATTTGAAGGGTCATTCTCTTCTAGTTCCGAATCGTTAAGATGATTCTCCCTTCTCCTCAAAGCAATCTTGTGGCCACAACACTTTGACATTATGACATAGTAGCTAACTAGAAGGAAAGCACTGACAAGAATTCCGATGATGCCGATAACTAGAGGAGAGAAATTTGGACCAGAATCATCATCATCAGCTGGGAAGTCGAACGGAGGTGGAGGTGGGAAGATTATGTAACACCATTGTGGGCAGTATAAACTGCAAAATCCTTGAGAACAATCCCTTTTGCTCATATGTGGTGCCCAAGTTACTGAACTATTTACAGGCACCATTAATCGAACTCGAGAAAAAAAGACAAGAAAAAGAAACTTACCATCACACTTTCAAGGATAGTAATCTTGACAGACTAGTCAAACCAAATTAGAGAAATGAGAAGAATTTAAGGAAGTGAAGAGCAATGGAAGAATGAAACAGAGAGAAGATATGAGTGTTACATTGAGGTGAAGGTGAAAGAGGGGGGAGGGGCAAGAGATAAAGTAGTTAAATGGAAAAGCAAAGAGAATAATAAACCAGCAAGGGAGAATGCTCTGTGTTAGGTATTTTACCTTTAGTTTTCCTCCTCCTTTGGTTTTTGTTTCTCTTTTCCTTCGTTCTTTTTTCTCAATCCCTTCTTTTAACTTGCTTTTATTGTTGATAGTTATCTGTTTACTAATAAAATGATCATGGCAGGAGGGAACTCATCAAAGTAATCAATGATTTGATTATGGTCTAAGCCACTTTGAATTAACTCAAAACACTATTAAAGTAATACATAGTGGTAGGGAACTCATCAAAGTAATCAATGCTTTGATTATGGTCTAAGCCACTTTGAATTAACTCAAAACACTATAAAGTAATATATATATTGCATTAAATTCTGTGATTTTTATATTAAGAAAACTAGTTCACAAAGTTGACCTTCCAAGTATCTTCATCCTTGAGCAGATCCATTCCAATCACTTCCACCAAGAAAGTAAACAAACCTTGTTATACTAGCCACTATGTAAGATTTGCTAGTTTTTAATTATTTCATTAACTTATTGAGTACCCAAAGTAAGCACCATTAGAGTAGACCATACTTATAAAATCTACCAAAAGGTATTCCTCATTATCTTTGTGACTTTGACATGGGAAATTGGAATCTTGGTTATATAGCCACTTGAGAGAAGAAGTATATATTCTCATTTGGTTCTTGCTAATATTTTGTCCAACAAACACTACTTTTTAAAAGTTTGATGTCGTTTTTTTGGGGCTTTCTGTGTCTGGTTCTAAATAGTGATCTAAATTCTAGGAGCGGATAGGAAAAATGTAATGGAATAAATGAAGTGAGATAAACTAATGGAGTGAAGAGAATGTAATTGAACTGAAATTTACCAGTCATGAGGTATCTTTCTTGGATCATGTAGGTGAAAGAATTCAAGCATGGTGGAAACAGCCTTTTGTAGAAATACAAGGTAACGCTGCGTACAAAAGACCCTTGCGGTCCGGCCCTTCCCGGGCCCCGCGCATAGCGGGAGCTTAATGCACCGTACTGCCCTTTTAACACCAACAAATACCTTCTCCTCTAACACTTGTTCAAAAGAAATTCCATTTAGGTATATCTAATTCTCTAAATAGGTTGTTTTATCAATAATTGCTATTCTTTTTCATCTGATCGTCCCAAATAGCTTCCTCAGCAGGTCAATAATTAGTATTCCTTTGGTTTCTCCTTTTTCTTTTAACTTTTTCTTTCCAAAGCACCATTATAGCTTACAAAAGAAGAAGATGATACTAGTTTAACAAACTCAACCAATGCCTTTGAAGAATCTCTTTGATTCCCTAAGCAAAGTCAGATGAAATTCATGCTTCAAATATGATGATTAATGTAATTTTTTAACTCACTTTTCCGCTAAGTTGCTCGGACTCTCCAAAATCGTTCCGCACCCGTGTCGGATACTCCAAAAATACACTACTTTTGGAGGATCCGACACGCACATGATTTATATAAACATTTGGTGAACCTGCTCGACATTTTTGAAGAGTCCGAGCAACATAACTTTTCTGGGTTTGATGGTGAACCTGTCATTGGTAACATGATTTATATAAACATTTGGTGAAGATCCTCTCAATAAGCCGAAGAGAATACAGAAAATATAAGTGAAAATCATACAAACGGTGTATTTTGGATGTGAAAATCATATAATGCTGCTAACGCAACTTGATCAATATGATACCTATTTCTTTTTTCATGAAGATTTAACCAACGATAACGTAAACATTAGAGACATTTTAGAAACAAATAAACTAGGAAACAAGATAAAAGGTCGCCAATGTATAAACCAAACAAACACGTCAAACAAAAAAGATTTTGGAGTCCTCAAAAAATATGGTTATCAAGTGACAGTCATCAACTATGTGCATAAGTAGAAGAAAAGTCTAGTTTAAACAGGACCTCGATGACCCATAGAAGTGTAATCAAGGGAGTCTCATCTATGGCTCTTCAGGATTTTCCTGTGTTGGTGTGTTTCTTCCTTGTTTTCAGATCCATCGGCATCCCTTTCACTGAATTTCAAGCGAATTGGCCAACCCATCAGTTCCTGCATTGTTAAATTGACATGTCAAACACACCCAGTCTGACATCTAAAAATAGTTATAATATATATTTTCCACAAGTCTGTCTACATATACACTGACAACACTTCCCGCAAATATGAATTTTTCTTATGATTAATTACCGTACTTGTGTTCCAGTATGTACACATCTAATGGAAAGGAATTCCCAGGGAGCCATCAGATAAAATCAGTGGAAAATCTAGATTTATAGCCGTTGGCAATTCTAATATTTTCAAGACTACTGGTTGAAGCATCTGAGCATTCATATACCCAAAGAAAAAAAAAAAGGAATCTTTAATAGTTGACTAAGCAATTTTTACACCAAATATCTTGAGATAAATTATGTTAACACAACTCCAAAAGAAAATGTTTCCTCATTGCTACTTTTGTATTGTTGCATCACTGGGATCCACTTTCACTTCAACACAATGAAACATCAAGATTCACCTAAATTTTTTTATAGGTCATCAAGTTTCACCATAATAATAATTGCTTAAACAAAATGAGACACCCAAACAAAAGGAGCACTCTTTAGTACATACTTCAAATCATATATCAGAATGACCAAATTAGATATCACAAAAATGCATTGTAGATTAAACAAATAATCAAGTTAAAACTTAAAGATATGTATATTGAATTTTAGAAAAAGTGTAAGTTTAACATTTGGTTACAGGATCCAATTAACACAAGTATTTAACTTGGAGGAGTCAATTTTCCACATTCAGGCTCCAGTGTTCAGTTTCTCTTTTTTCTCTTTTTTTGAAAAAAAAGAAGATAATTTTTATATCAATCCTCTAAACATTAGCCTTGGGTTGTTTCATAGTACTACCACGTTTGCGTGTAAAACAAACAAAACTCAAGAATCATATATGCATTCATAATGAACACAATTTAGAGACATGTTTAAAAAAAACTACGCTGCTTGAAATTACTTAGAGAACCAGATTAAGTTATCCAACCTATGCACCTCAAAGATACTCCGTGCACACTTTATACCTTGAATCCTAATAATACAACCCAAGGCATTTTCTTTCAAAACTTTCTTGTAAGTATTCAACTATAACTTCGATATTACCATATGCCTTGGGGCTAATACCCTGCTCCGTGAAAAACAGTTCATATTTGAAACATAAAAATGAGATTGTATAGCTTATTTCAAGAACTTAACTAGTTGGAAAGATTCTCCTATAATATTGAAAACAGACTAATAGAGTAGAGAATGCTCAACCAATAAGATTAAAGGATTATACTGGAAAAAAGTAGTTTGTTTATGTATACCTTTCCGTCTAAAGCAGATAGTGCAGCCTCTGCTTCTTCTTTTGTGTCAAATGATACGAAACCATACCCGGTAACTCTTCCTGAAGCATTGTCAAAAAAAATCCTAGTTGAAACTGGATTGTGGTTTGCAGAGAAGAATTCTCTCAATTGGGTAGAACTCACTTTCCATGCAAGATTAGAAACATAGAGTTTATGCCGTGTTTCCCCTCTGGGAGGAGTTGAAGGAGGAGGAGCTCCTGGAGGTTTCTTAAATCGCTTCGCAAATTCTACCCTTATGATCCTTCCTGATAATTCCTGTACCACCAAAAAAATGGAAAAAGAACGGTGAAGAAACAAACAGGAAAGGGGTAAAACAAACATGGACAAAGAATTCTCTGCATTTGCATTCCTATAAGTTTGATAGCAAGCATTTTTTTTCTTTTCTTTTCATTTCTTTTTTTGTTTTTCGAGAAATGGAATGTGATAGCAAGTGTTTACTACTACTATATAATGAAAGGCACCGTAGATTCCGACCAAGCAAGAATAGAACCTCTGCAGGTTCCAACTCCGTTTGACTTGAGTAGGCTAACATGCATAGAATGCTAACCTACCAAGATCAGTAAAGTCAATTATATCCCTTCTAATCCCTTTGGGGACAGTCGATAAACTGCCATCCCTCCTTAGATGTTATCCACCTCTCATTTCACTCTAGGGTTCTTCTCCATAAGCCATTTTTTGCTTGTGAATTGTGATTTTGAAACAGTTCTTACACTAACACCCCTTAATTTGAGATGAGACACAATATGAGTGTAATGGCCGTATTCTAGAAATCTAACTGGTATAGCACTTATATATGCTTTAGGAAGATGTTATGATGGAGCTCTCTTATTAGAGATTAGTAATAACCATCTGTGCACTAGAAGGAATTTTATTCTTCAGTGAGCATTTCCACGAAACATCAAAGTAAACTTGTGGGCCTTTTCTAACAAGAAACGTAAGGCAGGTCAGAGAAAAATGTGTTCTAACATATCTTTCTTTATTCTCTCAGATCCACAATTGAAGTACTCCAGTAGATCTTTAATGCTTCTAACAATCATTAGCAAGAAATTAATATCATGACTGAAAATATTAATCCTCCCTTTCTTTAGGTATAATACATTATGCTATATCTTTAACTATCCGAGAGTGTTTTCCCATTTACCAATTCACCAATCTACAGTCTAAACAAGCTGCATAAAAACACACAACAGATTGGACAAATCTTTATAAATACTTAAATGTGAAAGAAGTACTTTAGCTTAAGCAGCATTAAGCAGGTACATCATCAATCAACCCCTGAATTATTGAGAATGCTCTATTCAGTATTTCTCAATGTTTACCAAAAATCAGTTCTTAATGTTTTAACACAAGGTATCTCATGTTTCTATATTATCCTTTGCTAGAAATCTTTCCTTTTATCTCAACATCAAAAAGAGTTAAAGGGGCCGTTTGGTTGATGGTTAGAGTTATGCACCTATTGGTTAGAGTTATGCAGGATTTAGTTATACATGTATTAGTTATTCGGATTTAGTTATACATGTATTAGTTATTCTATCTTTTACCCTGATAAAATAGTACATAGATATCCTCTTAACTTATACATATATTAGCTATGGGGATCATAAACTGGTAACCAAACACCGTACTTGGTGTACTGAATTTTATGCATAGCAACTAAAATACAACCAAATATGATACTCTACTAGTTAAGTTGGTTTTAATACATGATAATTCACTCCTAACTAGCAACTGAACGACCCCTTATTGAGTAAATTTGAACAGTATCTTCCACCACAAAGATATCTCACAAGAGTATTACAGTGAGTCAGTGACCTCAGAAAAATACATAAACAATGCTAACTACAAACCAACATCCATTATTTCTTTGACACTATTATTTACTAGCAGAAGTAAATAATCTACACAACTTACATAAGCATCCAATTTGTCAATTGCAGCCTGAGCTTCTTCCCCAGAAGACATTGTCACAAAGGCAAAGCCTCTACTCTTTCCATCTTTAGTCTTTATAATCTACTAATTCAACAACCCCAAAAGGGTTAAAAAATTAACACCTTTTGGTTCAACACCCACATAACATACACATATTCAAGAAAAGAAAATTACCTCAACATCATCAACAATTCCATATTCACCAAATAGAGTCTTGATGTCAGGAACAGTTAAAGATCATGGTAAGTTTAGAACAAAAAGCTTTCTTCTTTGATTACCCTTTTGGGTTTTCTCTGTTTCTTCATCTTGTACTGTTACTTCCTCAGTGAGTTCAACTGTTGAGCAGTTAAGTTGGGACCATTCTTGTTTTCTTGAAGGAAGAAGGGGGTAGATAATGGATATAAGAGAAAGATTAGGGGTATGTGGGGAATTATGAAGTCTAATTGAAGGTAATGAATTGGGTGGCAATGGAGATTTTAGATAAGAAGAAGGGGGGAGAAGAGAAAATAGAGGATGCTATTACTTCAATTGCAACCATTGTTTGTGTAACACTAGTTTCAAGCCAAGGAAGGTCTCAATAGATATTGCAAGGTTATGGTGGTCATTTCATCCCTTAGCCCCACCCCACCTCCACCCCAACATTTTTTTTTGGTTAAATTTGTTTTTGGTGAAAATGTAATTAAAAAGATTGTATGTGCTAGCTACTTTTCAGTCCATTTCTTTTATAATAATCAATATTTGAAAATTCATTAAAAAGAGATATTTTTAATGTGAAAAATTCATGATAGTGTTATGAATTTCGAACTTAAATAAGTGAAAAAGTCATAATATATCATGGTTCGTGAATTTTAAAAAAAGAAAAGGATCAAAAAAACCTTTTTACTATGTGAAAAAGATTATTTATACCTTTAATTATACTTCGGCCATCACTATTTTGAACGAATACATACCACAGTAGTGAGGTGCCAAAATTTTATAAAAATGGTACTTATTGCTTGTATGTATCAAACAGATACCTCTTGAGATTCTTAAAAGATTGTGCAGGAAGTTGTGATTAGAAGAAGTATGAGACCAAAACTTGCAAAAAGAATTGCCACCCTGAATTTCTATCGCTAATTATGCTTAGATTGTGCTTTTTGAATGTCCTTTAGTTGATTATATTTCAAGTAGGATGTTTGTTTTTTTGTTTGCCTCTGAAATTTTGGGACTATATCCAGGAACCAGTTTTTAAAAGTGTTGATCTGTACATATATTCTTGATAAATAAAATTTATTTTAGTTACCAAAAAAAAAAAGCAAGAAACAAACTTTTTGAGGACATATTCAATTTGAAAGTTCTCTTTTGTTTTGCTATTGATGTTCTTATAGTAGGCAAATTAAGAACTAATTTTGTTAGAAATATTTTGACTTAATAATAATAATAATAGATTCATATGGCTCTGATATTTTAACTTAATTGGTGTATCGGGATCCTGTATTTTGTTGTGATGCATAATATATAATATAATTAAGTTCTTTATTATAAAAAAGAACTATCTAAAAATAAATAAAAATATAAGGAAAAAAGAGAAATGATTAATTAAGTCAATAGTAAAATCAAATAATACGTAAGATATTGAGAAATGAACAAACACTCTCAACCCTAAATTTTTCTTGGAGAAAAAACTCTAAAGATGAAACTTTAATTTGTTGCTGTTATTTCACTTAATTTATTATGGGGTATAATTTATTTTCTTACCAACATTTTTGCTTGCCTCCATGAAGATGATTATTAATAAAAAGGTATTATGAGGTTTAGCTTCATCACACTAACCTCCCTCGTGATATAAGATATTACGTTTAACTCCCTTATTTTAATTTTTTTAACTTATTTATTTTGATATAAAAAGTATAATTTTACTAATTTACCCTTATGAATATTTTCTTAATAATATCTTTTCGAGAAAAAAAAAGCAACTAAATCCATTAATGGGTGGAAAGTCCTCTGCAAACACCGATTTGTTCCATGTTTTCTTCCTCTTCCTCATCTATCATCTATCAAGCATCAACCATCAACCATCTTCTTTGCAAAGGAAGGCAATGAAAACAATAAAATATATAGATCCTTTTCGATTTCCTCTTTATGTGCTTGCTCCAATTTTGACTCAATGCAACTTGGAACCAAGGATCCTATTTCAATGGTCCTTCATGTTATTATGGTCATCAAATCTAAATGAATTAAATAAAGGAAACATCTAAGTGTTCCATAGAATCCAGAAGAATGATAGATGAAGTTAAAACATCAGAACTTGCATTTGATTGGAAGAGTGGTAATGAACTTTCTGAAAGTAAGACTTCTTATAACTTAATAGATTTATACTTGTAATCTAGGTAAAACATATGAATATTCTCTAATGACGGTAAACCTGTGGAACGAACCAATATTTGCAGAGAATTAGGTTTTTTAATCTTAAAGAACTTGTTAAAGAGAATATTCATAAAACTGGTTAATTAAAAGAGGTAAAAATTAGTAAGGGTAAATTAGTCATGTTGTAGTTTTTTTTATCTCAAAATAAATAAGTTAAAAGAATTGATACAAAAAAATCAAAATAAGAAAAGGTAAACGGAATATCATAAATAGGAGGGAGGTCTCTGAAATTATATGTTGATTAATTTAAACTTTAAAGCCTATGCTGCAAAGAAATTAAATTAATGGGATTTGCTTGATTCTTTTTCACTGCTTTTAAAGATGATTATTACCAGAATAACAAACAAAACAATATTTATGTTTATGTTTAGCCACATGTACATGTAGCGGAATAAGACAACTAACATGTTGGACAATGAATGAGCAAGGAACAACACATAGTCAATCTGACAGTTCTTCTATTTTCCTTTGTTGTTGATGATGTTTACATAGCAGACAAATTAAGAACTAATATTTGTTAAAAATATTCTGGCTTACAATAGTAATAGATTCATATGACTCCAGTACCTTAACTTAATTGGTCCATTGCAATCCTATAAAGCACAAAATAAATAAGGATGCTAGGAAAGGGAAAAAGAGAATTTTTCAATTAAGTAAATGAAGAAATCAAGTATTACGTGAGATATTGAAAAACAATCAAACACCCTAAACCCTAGATTTTCCTTGGAGAAAAATCCTAAAGCTAAAACTATAGTTTGTATTAACGAATATTCTCCGAATATTCCCCGTATATTTTGTAATTATGATAGATGTATATTTAAGGTAACTTAGGATTCTAATTGTATTAGGAATCAACATTTGTAAGGTAAGTTAGGATTCGTACCATATTAGGAATCAACTTTTGTACAACTATATATATTGTAAATAATGAAAGGAATCCCCAAGGAAAATTATTCTATCTTTCATGGTATCAAGAGCCTAAAAATCTTCTCCCTTCTCTTTCTCCTCTCGGCCAAAAACAGGCAGTTTTTCTGGTTTTTTTCCCTCGGCCAGAAACTATTTTTTTGTCTTCCGAAACAACATCAAGGCAGCCACCATGTCTTCCCCCACAAATTCCGGTTCCTCCACTGACACTTTTGACAACCCATCTCAACGTTTATTGTCTTCTTTTCACCCGGCATTCGCCGTTACAAATATCAAGAATTCTATCCCTATAATTCTTGACCAAGAAGACTGTTAATATTCCATGTGGACAGAACTATTATATATTCATGCATGTGCATACAACGTGCTCGACCATATTGATGACTACGTTCCTCGTCCCACCGATATTGCTGAACCAACATGGCGTCGCCTTGACGCCATCGTCAAACAGTGGATATACGGCACCATCTCAAAAGACTTATTGTGCACCATCATGAAAACAGGTGCCACGGCACGTGACCTTTGGATACGGTTGGAAGAAATATTTCAGAACAACAAAAATACTCGGGCCGTGTATTTGGAGGAGCAATTCAACAATACGCGTCTCGAGAATTTCAACAACATGTTCGAATATTGCAAACAACTGAAACTCATAGCCGACCAACTATCCAACGTCGGGAATTCTATTTCTGAAACCAAGATGGTACCTCAATTAGTTGCGGGTTTACCGAAAGGTGAATACGATACACTTGCAACAATGATTCAACAGGCGGTCCCACTACCAAGCTTCACTAAGGCACGATCACAATTATTGTTGGAAGAAACCCGACGTGCCAAACAAGAGGAACATAATCAAAAGGCGTTAGCCGTTGACGAGATGGCACCACCGGCAACCAACACCACCGCATGTCCAGCAGCAGCAGAGCGGCGGAGGTTGTGGCGACAGAGGTCGCAACAACAAAGGCAAGGGCTGCGGCAAGGGCCAACGCAACTAGTGGACTGGACAGCAGCCAATCCCGCAGCGTGCGACTTTCCAGTGGGCTGGACATCAGCCAGGGTGGCCCAACCAGCAGAACTGGGCCTCATCTGCAAGCCCATACTCGACTGTAGGGGCCGGTATAACATTTGTGTGAGTGATAGGTTTGAGAGTAGCTTGCTAGGAAGAATGTTTAAAAGATATGTGGTCATTTGAAGAGCATGATGCCAAAAAGACGGTGGTATGGACAAATGCACAAGAAGTGTGTGAATAAGATTATTGATTGTTCGGATTTTTCTTTCAACTTTCCCATTTTGAGGAGAAGTATGTGGACATGAAAGACGAAAGGGCATTCCATTTTGGTGACAAAATTCCTTAAATTGGTCATTTATGAATTCCCTCCCATTATCACATTGAAAATATTTAATGGATTTCTGAA
Source organism: Anisodus acutangulus (assembly GCA_029783415.1). NCBI lineage: Eukaryota > Viridiplantae > Streptophyta > Magnoliopsida > Solanales > Solanaceae > Anisodus > Anisodus acutangulus. The sequence goes on along the minus strand of CM056491.1, from coordinate 39,534,773 downwards.
ATTGGATTTTGATAAAAACACTAAATTATTTTAAACAGTGAAGACCTGCAATTTCTGTCCTATGGGAAATGTCCACAAAAAATTCGAATAATCATTCAAAATAAGCATGTAATACTTATGACCTGCCGAACGTAAAATCGGGAATGTGCACAAATCACTATATATGAGATCAAATGACATAAGAGTATTAGAAGCAGATAACGCAAAAGAAAGGTTAACATGCTTCCCAAAAATACAAGCTTGGCAAACATGAGAGTCCATGAGTTTGTTACAATCAACAAATTTATTATTTCTAAGAAAATGGAACACCGGTGCTCCCGGGTGTCCTAACCGGTTATGCCATAAAATGGGAGAAATAGCTGCAAAGGTTGATGGATTGGTGACTTGATTGTTGGTAGTGGTGGTGATGGGATAAAAATCCTCAGTGCTATTACATCTTATTAGTGATATTCCTGTTTGAAAATTTTTCACAGAAAAATCAAACAGATCAAAATTAACAGAAACATTGTTGTCAGTTGTAAAACGACGTACATATATCAAGTTTTTAATTAGTTTGGGTGCATGTAGGAAAATTTTCAAATGTAAATGTGGGGGGGGGGATTTAATTGGCCAATACCACGAATTGGAATTTCCTGCCCACTGCCAACAACAATATTTTTATTACTGCTCATATTAAAATAAGACGAGAGATTACCTTGAGATGTCGTTATGTGTGACATTGCCCCCGTGTCCATGTACCACGTATCATCGGGAACACTTAGATTCATGTTGGTCATGGCCTGTTCAATATCCGTTGGGCCATAACCTAGGAAAATGGTGCATGGGCTGCAAAATCTTGTTGCGGACGAGATCCAAGAACCCCGGACTGTCTAAATGCAGGAGAAGAGCGAGCCCACTGAGCCGTGGGGTACGGGCAGGGTGAGGCAGTCCACTGTTGCGGCTGCCAGCCTATTGTGGGTACTGCTCCAACTGCCCGTCGGCCGGTTGGTTGTGCTGCTGGCAGTTGGGTCTATTTTGGCCCTGCTAGCTGCATCTGTTTCCGCCGCCTGCGGCCTGTCCGCCACCCCGATCCCGTCCTTTCCACCATTATTTTTCCCTTTGTTATTGTTATGATTTTGACCCATTATTTTGTCGATTCGAACCACTATCGGAATAAGAATTTTGAGTGCGAAAATCATCATTATAAGTGTTTGTGGAAATAAGAGTGGTACCGGCATTAGTTGCCGCCCCCGTCGCCTGTTGTTTCTGTTGGCTTTCTTCAAGAATTAATCTCGAACGAGCCTTATAGAATGGTGGTACGAGATTGCTTTGTTGAATGAACGTAGCCACACCATCGAATTGTTCATTCAATCCTGTAATCAATTGGAGAACTAACATTTGATTTGTCACCGACGCACCAACATTTGAGAGTTGATCGGCAAGCATTTTCAATTCTTGACAATATACAAAGACGTTTGGAAAATCATTCAATTTTATATTGGTGAATTGGTTTTTAAGATATACCGCCCGAGAAAATTTATTATCTTGAAAAATATTTTGTAAACGCTCCCAAGCTTGTTGAGTCGTAGAGTCCGGTTCCAAAATGGTGTGAAAAAGGCCATTTGAGATGGTGCTGTAAATCCATTGAAGGACTACAGCATCTAAATGAGACGATAAATTAGTGTCAACAACGGTGATCTTTGATGAAGACTTGGGAGGAATAATATGATCTATGACTTCGTATGTTCGGCAATGGATTTAAAACAACTCCGCCCAAAAAGAGTATTGCCCTTTTTTCCATCTCAAGGGTAATAGGAATAAAGTTCTTGACATTGTTTATGACAAGAGCGGGATGAAATTTTTGTTTGTCGGCCATTGTTACCCAAGAAAATACAAGAAATTGGGAAGAGAAAAGATATTTTGGTGTTTAGAGTAGGGGTGGCCAGTGGGCCGGGCTCGGGTCTGGCGGGCCGGGTCTGGTGAGGTTGGGGTCGGGGCGGGATGGGAGAAGGGGTCGGGGTCGGGTCTGGCGGGACTTTCTCCAGTCCCGTCCCGATCCCGATCCCATCGGTATCGGGGCGGGACGGGGTCGGGCTCGGGGCGGGGTCCGGTGGGTTTTCCTTTTTTTTATTTTTTTTAAATAACATATGTATAAAAAAAACTCAATAAACAAAACAAGATAGTGTAATAAAAATATCCCAAGGCTGTTTTTGTGCCTCTTATATTATTTAATAGACATATGATTTTTTTGTAATACAAATACAATTGTCTAAAATCTAAATTGCAACTTTGTGGTGTTGTCCAAAAGTTGCAAATTACATAATAAAATTGCAATTAAAAAAATTACATTCTCAAAAAAACTTGTTCTAATTGCTTGATGATTTCATGTGGTTCTTCGGTTGGAATTGGTATTTGTTGGTCAAATTGATCCACGTCGCTTCCACTACCTTCAGTTAAGATTTTGTTGTAGTTTTCATCTTCTTCTTCGTTGATCTCCGGTTGACCGCACCTTCTCCGCTCCACTCGTATCCAATCTCTGAATAATACTGCAATTTCCAAGTTGTCTCCGGCTAATGAGTGTCTGTGGTCTCCTATTTGATATCTGCCGGAAGAAAAAGCGCTTTCAGACGCAGTTGATGTCGCTTGAATGTTCAAAACATCTCGGGCCATCAATGAAAGTGTCGGAAAGGTCTTCTCATTCCCCATCCAGTATTTCAGCAAGTCTTCATGTCCATCTTCACTGATAACTTCTTGATACGGTACAGAACCCTGCAAAATAAAAATATCTAACTCGCTAATTTGGTTAGTAGTAGAGGTACGTCAGCACATTCTATTTCTGAGGCTTTCAATACTAGCCGCAGAAACAACATGTCTTTTGTGAGGTTGTGTTGAAGATGAAGACGATGGTATGGAAGCCGGTAAGTTACTAGCATTTTCTTGTTGATAAAATCTATATATTTTTTTGCATTGGTGTTCTACGCTAGACAACACTTCTTCTTTAGTTTGACTTTGTTCAATAGGTGGTGGGTGATTTAGATTTTTGGGACTTGGAGGTGGTAGTACTTCTATACAATCGTAAATAGTTTCAATTAGATTTTAGTACCGTCTATTTTAATAGTAGGATTTAATATAAAACCAATAATATAAATAGTGGGAATAGGAATAAAATATTTTTTTATTTTGACAAACATTTTTTTAATAGTTGCCTTATAAGCTGGTTTTTCCATATATTCACTAAGTAATAAAAATATTAGAGTTATATAAAACAACATAGTTGAAATAGTAGGATAATATATACCGGAAAATTCTTTTGTTGCTTGAAAAAATTTCTCTAAAAATACAATAAGTTCAGAAATTTTTACCCAATCACTATCTAAAATCATATCAGTTGGATTTTTATTATGAGAGTAAAAAAATAAAGTTATAGGTATTCTATAGTCATAAGCAACAAGTAGTTGTAAATATAATAACTTATGGGTTAAAAATAAATATTTAAGGGGTAGGGGGTTGGGGGGGAGGGGGGAGGCCTAAAATGGCCGTTGGCCAACGACCAAAATCTAAAACGATCGTTGGTGCAACAGCCATATTTGCAAAGGGGGGACAAAGGGCGGCCTGGCCTGATGGGCCTGAGCGGGCGGCCTGACGGATGGGGTCGGAGCGGGGTCGGGTCGCGGGCTCTGCGGGCTCGGTCTCACAGACGAGACATTGTCCCGTCCGAAGTTCGAGGCCCGCCAACGTTTTTAGTAGTCCTGGCGGGATCGATTTGGCCAGGGCCGCCCGCCCAGCCACCCTTAGTTTAGAGTGAGGGAGATGAAGAACAATAATTAGGGTTTGTTTAGAAGGTGCCAAAAAATAGGGTAGAGAGGTAGTATTTCGGCTAGGGTTTGTTTTTGTGAAACCCTAGTTAGGGTTATGTTTTGGAGTCCGAAAAAATGGTTTTCGGCTAGGGTTTAGTGGCCGAAATGTGATTTTCGGGTAGATTTGGTTGAGGTCGACTATTAGGGGAAAAAATGTAAGGTTAATTTGTGGCTCTTGATACCATGTTGGCTCCGTAATCTTCTTCTAAAACTTCATTGTCCAATCGAAAAAACAATCGTGGTTTATTGTGATAATGTGAGTGCGATATACTTATCAGGTAACTCTGTCCAACATCAATGCACAAAACACATAGAAATGAATATCTTGTTTGTCCGTGAATAGGTTGCACGTGGACAAGTCCGAGTTCTCCATGTACTGTCCCGTTATCAGATTGCAGATATTTTCATGAAAGGTCTTCCGCGCGTACTGTTTGATGATTTCAGGGACAGTCTCAGCATATTCTTAGCCTAGATTGATATGATGGAGATAATTTGGATGTGATGAAGATCAATCTATGCTAATGATCCTAATTACATTGATCTGATGGAGATAATTTGGATGTGATGGAGATAATTATGGATTAGCTGACGAAAAAAATTAGGGATCAAAAAGTTTGAACAAATTTTCCTAGCTATCATCGACATCATGAAAGATACATGGTGTAAAGAAAATGTTGTTAGATATTCGACCATTAAGCATTTGTTGCCACTGAGAATTGTGAGTAGTACTCTTCCTTGCTTATTCAAATCTAGTTTTTCTTTCTTTTCATGTTAAAGTGTTCAAAATAGTTTATTGCAGCTTTATGCAAGTAATCTAGCTAACTTAACATAAGCGATGATTGATCAAATGTTATGTCGGATAAATTGAATGGTAGCTGAGTGCTATTTAGATATTGGACGGAATCTGAACTTTTGAAGAGACTTTAATGATTGGTCCTCCTGGAGATGTCTCATTACTTTCAGTTCCAACTACATAACAAATGATTTTCAAAATTCATGATGTTGGAATTTAATCTGTCCATGCGGAATTGGCACGAAGTTGGAACTCTAAAAACATATGTATTCTCGTTGGAAAGGATTGAAATTGGAAGTTCATCCAAAATCAATCTTTTGTCCCGTGTTATTACTCGAGTAGGATCCGTATGGTATTAAATACATTTTGCAATTCTATTAATCATAAAGTTGTCACTTTAAAAATACAATTTAGCTTTTGAAGGGTATTAAAATCCTTCAATATTTGAAGAACATTTTAGTCAACGAATATTTATATTCATATTTTTATAATAATATATAGATAGTATTCTTCAAATGAACTTTTTAGAAAACGGTGTGCTCTTTTATTACGTGTCCAACATGATGTGACCCAATTAAAACTGAACAGGGACTTGGAGACTTGGGTTGAGGTATCTAAGGAGGTGGTTGGGCCAGCAGAGATCCTAGGCACAAGTACAAGTCTGAGTCTCGATCGAATGGTGCACCTACTCGATTACTAATTTTTTAATGATCTTTTTGTTGGATATGTAAAGCAGTACGGGAAGTAAATAAATATTGCAAGTGTTCGAAAGGATAGACAAATAACCAATATTCAGAACTGCAGCAAGATTGTAGTCTTGAATCTTGATAACCTGAAATGAAGAAATACTAAATCTGTATTGTTACAACTGTGGGCTGAGTCGAGAGATAACTCTCTGTTTTTAAGACAAGATTTCCTCGTATATATGCTTTTATGTTAGCGGGCAATAGTCTTCCAAAATAAAACAAGAACTAATCAACACTACAAAGCAAATAGGTTGATTCTGACGAAGAAAACAAAACATGAAACGATTTGCTGAAGAACGGAAAAGAAAGGAAGAGTTTTGAGCTTTCTGTTCACTGTTTGTGGACAGAATTTCAGTGCTCTCTTTTGTTTCAGTCTCTGTGTATATAGTGTTGTCTCATATATTTTCGTCTGTTGTAGTCTTTTCAATTGTGCCAAAAGACACCAATATATAGCATAAGGGATGGACTCCTCAACTGCCAAGTAATGGCCATTAGTGAGGGAGTTAATCAGCCATCATGGCTGATTTAATGTGCAACGTTCCAAAAATCAACCCAAACGGTAGGCAGAAACTTTTTGCCTTCCTTCGTTCCCAATTTCAACTCTCCAGAAACTCCAGGGACCAAACTGTAAATATTAAACAATTTAGGGGTCTATCAGAAGAAGCCCAAGACCCAAGACCCACGACCCGTGACCCGAGACGGGACGGGCGGGCGGTGGTGGCGCGCGAGTGGGCTTAGCCTTGAACCCAAGCACATCTAGGTCCTCCCTCCTTAAAACACATGGGTTACCCCTTGGGGTCCCAAAACATTAGCCAATTTTGAGACTTATAAAGAGAACAATTCTTCCTTTTCCCACCGATGTGGTAGATTTGTCCCATACCATATTTCCATGCCTCAAACACCTTACTTCGTGGACCAATATCTCTTTCATTTCTCAATGAAATTTGACGATTTTTGGCCCTACAGTCATCTACTCACTTAGTATATTATGCACGTGTGAAGAGAAAAAGCCTCCAACATACGGAACCCTAGTGTTTAAGTCATTAAATATGGGTGGACGCACCTCCACAACAAAGGCAAATTTCTAACAATCCCTTCTTGAAAGAGATTTTGGCGCACACACAAGGTGCCTACTTTCAGCAATCTTTCAGCGAAAAGATATTGCATCAGGAGAGGTAGCTTCTGCTTTGAACTTTCCCTAGTTGAATACCACCAGACTTACTTACTGCGCGGTGAATGTGATGTCTTGAACCGTCAGTGTTTAGTGTAAGCCAAGACAATGATACCAACACAATAACTTTCCTTATTCGTTTTCTTCTTATTGTTTTATCCTTTGTGGCCATGGACACACTTGCATTCTTAAATGCGTTCATTTGAGGCGGCATGTCCTCGCACTTAAATAGGTGATCTCCTACTAGGTATCCTGCTATACCTCACTTCACAAGTGTTAGGAATCATTAAAAGTTTCCCCAACCTTAACCTCAACCGTTTGAGGATCGTTAAAGGTTTGGAAGCTTAACCTTTACCCACCATGCAGGTAGCACTTTAATGTCTATCGTGGGAACAACTTTGGATTCATGTTTCCCTACAGAAATCATCATCTGAAGTGCTCTTGCTTCCACCGAAGCGCTCAACTGAACCTTTTACAGCTTAGTTTTTTCCATTGAACCAAATTCTTAGGATCTCCAGTCAGTATGGTTAGGTTACCACCGCAAAGGTTCGTATTATTTGGGTTTTAAGACCATTTCCCTAGATAGGCAGAACACTTGATCTCCGGGTAGTCCCTTAGTTAAAGGGTCCGTAATATCCTTTGATTAGTAATCAAGGAAGTGACACCCATGATGATTAACTGCCATATGGTCTTATGTCTCCTACAGATCCTGATAGATATGTCCAGACGCCATCATCCGTGTCTTTCCTGAAGCCGACCGGCTAGCCACAATGTATAACTGCTGAAGGCACAGGTTTCTCCCAATAAGGGACGTCCTCTAAGGAGTCGTGAAGTTACTCAACTTCTTTCATGCTTTGTATAAAGCGATAAACTCCGATTCCATCATGAATCGGCCGATTCCATCATGAATCGGCCGATTCAAGTTTGCTTAGAGGTTTTTCCAAGACCCACCATACACATTTCTTTGTGGCTTTGGTGTTCTTCACATCTGATGTCCAGTTTGCATCACTATGTTCTCCTAGAATTGTTGGACATCCAGAATACCATAATCCGTAGATAAGAGAATATTTCAGATATCGTCATATCCGACTCAACGCCTTCTATTGATCATTTATTAAAATCATCAGTGAACCTTAGTTCAACTGATATGCTTTGTAGGCCGATACCAGGTCGGTTGTAGTGTGTAACATACATTGAACTACATGTGACCTGCGCATATCACTCCTTGTATATGGGTGCACCATGATTTCAATCAGTTATATGATTCATATCCATTAGTGGCTTCAACGAGACTGTCAATTAACTCACAACTGAGTTTGGAGTTAGACCAGTCTGTTAGATGTCTTAGAAATCCAATTCCTAAGATGTTATCTGTGATACCCATATCTTTTGTTTCAATATAACTTCCACTCTCAGACTGTTGGTTTTCCAATTGTTGGCTTTCTAACTTCAGAGTCAGTGTTTCTGTGGTCAGATTCATTGTTTCTGTTTTATCTGAAACTTCTAGGACCAAAATGAAAGTTCAGGAAGAAGCCCAACAGTCCAGCAAACCAACTTTGATTCTCCCCTTCCAACTCTCCGGTTAGGAAAGTTGTTTCAACATCCATGCCACGCAAGACTGCAATGGCCCTGGATGTTAAGCTATTCACAGGGAAGCATGTGTACAAGTAGCTGAGGCCTTATACTCGTCAGTAGATCCATCTACTTTGTACTCACTTTTGAGTATTCTTTTTCACAACCCAAAAGTTCTTTTCCCGGAGGAAGATCAACCATTACACAAGTATGGTTCTATATGATAGAATCTATTTCTCTCTTTAGCTTCTTTCCAAAGTAGCGCTTTTGGAGATGATAATTCTTTATTAATTGTCCATGGTTCGTTCTCAACCATACAAGCTAGAAGGACTGGAACAAGTCTTTGTCCCCTCTTTGCTCCATCTCGGTTCAACATCTAGAATCCATGAGTTCTGTAGATCTGGAATATTAAGTTCCTGATAGACAGCAACTTCTGAGTCCTGTAGATACGGAACGTCTAATTTCGGACAGTCAGGCCCTCGCGGGTTCTTGTTAACCTCGAGTAATTACTTCTTTTTCATTCTCAAGAAAAGTTATCCTCAAAGAATTTATCATTCTTTGACACCAAGAGGCGATAAGCACTACTATTATTTGCAGATCCAGTGGGTATGCAATCTACAGTCTTAGGTCCAACTTGACCTGTTTCGGTAGTCAAACTTCTACCAAGCCACCCCATATCACAACATTTGTATGTGAGATCATTTCCATGTTTCACATGGATGGTTATCCTTATCGTTCTGCGTATTTCTGTTGAGAATCGCATTAGCGGTAAGGATCGCCTTAGCCCACATAATTTGGGCGTACGACTTTGCGCTTGGCTAACATCATTAGACTAAGGTGAGTAATGAGCAGTCGTTTGATGAACGATGTTTCACATTCTCCCCCTCTATCACTACGAATTTCTCAATCCGTATGCTTAGTTAATTTTCAATTTCTGCTTTGTAGCGCTTATCCGCTTCAACAACTTCATCTTTGCTTTTCAACAAATAAAGGATACAATATGTTGTACCATCATCAATGAAGGTCACAATGTACTTGTCTCCCCCTCCCTCTATTTTGTATAAACTTCAAATCACCCAAGTAGGTGTGACCAAGTTCTAGAGGAGCGGTGCTTCTTTCGCTATTCATTTGACGGAATTTAGAAATGTGATTTTGCCTTTTCGCCTACCTCATATTTATTTTGAGGGTTTATGTCGACATAAGGCAACAATCGCAACTTCGTTAGCTTTTGAATGACTTTCTATTTAACGTGTCTTAATCTATGATGGCATAGATGCACAGATTACAAATATATCATTCATTTGGCTACAGACATACTGTATCATTCTTAGTTATTATAGACCTGTTGGACTAGTCTCAAAACAGGTTGACCAATAGCGTCCCTTAAACCAAGTTTGGGACATGTATCACCTCATTTTAGAGTGATCCCATTCCCTGAAGTCCTATTGAGGACAACCTCTTCAACCCCTTCTACTTTAGAGGTGGCGTTGCTTCACGTGAACAACCTCTTGCCCGTGGTTAGGGCGTAACCGGATCATATGTGATCTGGATACTCTGGCCCACTCCAGTTGCTTTGGCAGACTGAGCGTCCAATTTCTATTCTGCCTTTCTTTTGGCCTTCATATCATTTAAGACCTGGAAATTTTGGCCCACCACACTAGGTGTCCATTACTTTTCCTATGAAATGAATTCTGGCCCCACTCCAGTCGCTCGTAGGCTTTGTGTGACTGAGTGTCCAATATCATCCTATCAAATGAATTTTGGCCCCACTCCAGTCGCCCGTAGGCTTTGTATGACTGAGTGTCCAATATCATCCTATGAAGGATCTTCTGCCAAATAGTGTGACAGTCTCAACGTCTTTACCTTTTAGTCTTCTTCCCTTATGATTGGTTCCCAGATAATTCTTGGCGCTTACTTAAGAGTGGTAACAGTTTCCGCACAGTCAGTGGATCTTTCTCCCTCGTATGTGCGAACATACTTTACACACTTTTAATAATTACACTTAAAAGAACTCATCTTTTTAAGTCATTTACAAAATCCAATCTTTAAACGGCAAGGAGGATGAGATTAAACTTCTGATTTTAAAGCGTAAGGAATATAAATTATTTTGTGAAAACATTTTCATATTCCTCCTTACTTTAAGCCGTTTTTAATCAGATATCATTTAATTTAATTTTTGACAAGGAAGGAAAATTACTTATCCCAATTTCGGATTCTGGCCCACTTCAGTCACTTCATCGAACTGAGTGTCCATTTCCTCCTTACCATAATTTGGATCCTTTTTCTAGGACAGATATAGGCCTTCTGCTACAAGATAGAACCACATCTTCAGCCTTCTCCTCTTATCCCAGTTGACATCTTCAGCCTCTCGTGGGCGCTTGTTCCCACCACTCTCAGGAGCGGTGACACCATGAACACGTTGACCTTCAACGACATAATCACAACTCTCTTCTACCAGAAACCCACAGCCATATCCATATTTGGTCACACAACTTTTGACCGACGTCTTTCATACACTAATACAAATCTTGTCTTAAAATTGTTGGATATGTAAAGCAGTACGGGAAGTAAATAAATATTACAAGTGTTCGAAAGGATAGACAAATAGCCAATATTCAGAACTGCCGCAAGCTTGTTGAGTCTTGAATCTTGATAACCTGAAATGAAGAAACACTAAATCTGGATTGCTACAACTGTGGGTTGAGTCGAGAGATGACTCTCTGTCTTTAAGACAAGATTGCCCCGTATATATGCTTTTACGTTAACGGCCAATAGTCTCCCAAGATAAAACAACAACTAATCAACACTACAAAGAAAATAGGTTGATTCTGACGAAGAAAACAAAACACGAAACGACTTGCTGAAGAACGAAAAAGAAAGGAAGAGTTTTGAGTTTTTTGTTCACTGTTTGTGGACAGAATTTCAGTGCTCTCTTCTGTTTCAGTGTAAATAGTGTTGTCTCATATATTTTCGTCTGTTGTAGTCTTTTCAATTGTGCCAAAAAACAACAATATATAGCATAAGGGAGGGACTCATCAACTGCCAAGTAATGGTAGGCAGAAACTTTCTGTCTTCCGTCGTTCCCAATTTCAACTCTCCAGAAACTCCAGGGACCAAACTGTAAATATTAAACAATTTGGGGGTCTATCAGAAGAAGCCCAAGACCCACGACCCGTGACCCGAGACGGGACGGGCGGCGACGCGCGTGTGGGCTTAGCCTTGAACCCAAGCACATCTAGGTCCTCCCTCCTTCAAACACATAGGTTACCCCTTGGGGTCCCAAACCCTTAGCCAATTTTGAGACTTATAAAGAGAACAATTCTTTCTTTTTTCACCGATGTGGTAGATTTGTCCCACACCATATTTTCATGCCTCAAACACATTACTTCATGGACCAATATCTCTTTCATTTCTCAATGAAATTTGACGATTCTTGGCCCTACGGTCATCTACTCACTTAGTAAATTATAGGGGTGGCCAGTGGGTCGCTCTAGTCCGCGGGGTCGGTCGAGGCGGGGACGAGCGGTCGGGATCGGGACTAGCTGGGCCTAAGCGGGGTCGAAGTGCAGGCGGACTGCTCAGATCCGTCGATCCGATCCCGTCTATCGAGAGCGGGCGGCTCGGGCCGGGCTCGGGTCGGGCGCGGGCGGGTCGGGTTTTCCTTTTTTTTTAAATAACATATGTATAAAAAAACTCAATAAACAAAACAAGATAGTGTAATAAAAACATCCCAAGGTCGCTTTTGTGCTCTTATATTATTTAATAGACATATGATTTTTTTGTAATACAAATACAATTGTCTAAAATCTAAATTGCAACTTTATGGTGTTGTCCAAAAGTTGCAAATTACATAATAAAATTGCAATTAAAAATTACATTTTCAAAAAATCTGTTCTAATTGCTTGATGATTTCATGTGGTTCTTCGGTTGGAATAGGTATTTGTTGATCAAATTGATCCACGTCGCTTCCACTACCTTCGGTTAAGATTTCATTGTAGTTTTCATCATCTTCTTCGCTGATCTCCGGTTGACGCACCTTCTCGCCTCCGCTCAGATTCCAATCTCACGAATAATACACGCAATTTCAACATCTCCGCCAATGAGTGTCGTGGTCTCCTATTTGATATCTCGTCGCAGAAAGCGCTTTCGACGTTGCTTGATGACGCTTGAATGTTCAAAACATCTCGAGCCATCAATGAAAGTGTCGGAAAGGTCTTCTCATTCCCCTCGATATTTCAAGAAGTCTTCTTGTCCATCTTCATTAACTTCTTGATACTGCTGATGTAACCCCGCAGAAACAAAAATATCCAACTCGCTTAATTTGGTTAGTAGAGCGGTTTCACATACATTCTATTTCTGAGGCTTTCAATACTAGCCGCAGAAACAAAGATGTCTTTTGTGAGGTTGTGTTGAGATGAAGAAGAAGATGGTATGGTAGCCGATGCGTTACTAGCATTTTTCTTGTTGATAAAATCTATATATATTTTTTGCTTTGGTGTTGTACGCTATTCAGCTCTTCTTCTTTAGTTTGTTCAATAGGTGGTGGGTGATTTAGATTTTTGGGACTTGGAGGTGGTAGTACTTCTATACAATCGTAAATAGTTTCAATTAGTGATTTAGTACCGCCTATTTTAATAGTAAGATTTAATACTGAGAACCAATAATATAAATAGAAGGAATAGGAATAAAATATTTTTATTTTGACAAACATTTTTTAATAGCTGCCTTATAAACCGGTTTTTCCATATATTCACTAAGTAATAAAAATATTAGAGTTATATAAAATAACATAGTTGAAATAGTAGGATAATATATCTGAAAATTCTTTTTGTTGCTTGAAAATTTCTCTAAAAAAATACAATAAGTTCGGAAATTTTACCCAATCACTATCTAAAATCATATCACCGATTTTTATTATGAGAGTTAAAAATAAAGTTATAGGTAATTTATAGTCATAAGCAACAAGTAGTTGCTCGTATAAAGAATTCCACCTAAGTCGATACTTCTTGTGGAATTCTTCTATAAAAGGTAGTCCACAATCGTGACAAGTTTTTATATTCTTTCTCACGCTGTACTTTATTACTTTTAAAAATAAAGTTTATAGCAAATTGTATTTTACTAAGAATGTCTTCAAAAGTGATAGACCATCCTTTACAATTAAGTTATATATATGGCACGCATTTTATATGAAAATGGTCTGAAAAGATGGAGCTAAACTATTTTTAACATTGTAATTGCGAATTGTTATTAGAAGCGTTATCTAATGTAATAGTCATAATTTTATCGGTAATTCGTAATAATCGCACACTTGATAAATATTTTCTCGCAATAAAAGTACCCGGTGTGCCTATCATCTATATATCTATACGCTAAAATACGTTTTTGCATAGACCATTTATAATCTATCCAATGACAAGTTACTGATTAAATAATCATGGCCAAGTTAGTACTACGACCTATATCAGACGTGATAGATACTTTGCCATTAAAATGATATAATGAAAAACGTAAATATTGTTGATATTCATATGCAAATTTAAATACATCTCTCTTAACATTGACCTAGGAAAACCGTTAAAAGCGGTGATTATATATATCTCTAATGTAATGAATAAAACCGGAGATGAAGGAAATGAAAAGAGGCAAACCCTCCACAAAGAACTAATTTTGATATTGCTTCCCTATCTCTATGTTTGTTGTATTTAGAGCCTACAATTCCCCCCATAGGGTTAATTTGACCTCAGACTTGGTCAGGAACGATGCTCAGTATGTGAACCTTGTCCCCGATGGAGCGGGCTTTGCGCAGATTTTGAAGCCTGGTATTGGGGCATACCTAGCCGATGAGCACTTACTACGTGTCTAATTAAACCCCCGTCCACATCGCGACCTTTTCGGCTTTTAAATTTTAAAACATTTTTACAAATTTTACATATGGCTACTTGATTCTCTACGTCCCTATCAAAAAATGTCCATGCATCTGATTTTAATGGTCGCTTTCTTTGGACCTCGCTCATACTAGGGGAATAGGAGGTATTTAGTTGAAGGTGCACCTAGTGGGCGTGTTGTCATCAATATTAGTGGGTGTATCGTCTAGATCATCGTCTAAATTAAAGTCTTCTTGAGTTCCGAGAAAATAACTCGCCTAAATCTAATGGTATTGTAGGAAAATGTTGAGTATCAACAAAATCATCCTGTGTAGGAATAAGATGACTAGAAGAAGTACCCTTGCCCTGGTTGCCTCTACTAGAAGAAGCACCCTTACCCTTACCCTTAAACATACCTTTTAATCCTTCCATTTTAATTATGATAATAAATAATTAAAGACAATAAAATTAAGTGCGCTAAATAAAAATAAACAGGACAATAATAATTTAATGAAGGAACGAATGTACCCAAGCGCCGTAACGTCCGACGTGTAATCGAAGGTTGAAAATTGAAACTTTGCTCGATGGAAAGATCCTCGAGCTAGTTGCCAACTTCACTCCCCGATTCCCAAATGAATTAATAAAATTGAATATTTAGCAAACAATGTAGAGAGATATATTGAGAAATTAGAGAGATTGTAGGAAGATTTGTGAGAAAGATGAAGAAAATGAGTTATTTATAGTTGAAAAATTGGGTTAAAGTGTAAATATAATAACTTATGGGTTAAAAATAAATATTAAGGGGTAGGGGTTGGGAGGGGGTTTAAAATGGCGTTAATAGGCCATAATCTAAAATGGCCGTTGATTACTAGCGGCCATTTTGCAAAGGGGTTAAGTCAGGCGGGAGTCGGGCTGCAGACTCGGCGGGCTGGTCCACGGCGAACTGGGGCGGGCTCAGTCCAGCGGGAGACAGACATCGTCCCGGAATCGGTCGAGTCCCGCCCACGTAAAATTTTTTAGAAGCGGGTGGCGGGACTGGCGTCGGGCCGGTCGGTCGGGGTCGCTCTACCATCCCGCCACCTCTTAGTAAATTATGCACGTGTGAAGAGACAAAGCCTCCAACATACGGAACCCTAGTGCTTAAGTCATTAAATATGGGTGGACGCACCTCCCCACCAAAGACAAATTTCCAACACTTTTTTTCATTACTTATGGTAAGGTCCATTTCAATAATAAAGCTAAAAAACAAAAAAAAGATAGCTCAACTCGACTGACCAAGCACAACCAAATTTTTTAATGAGTATTACTCTGGGCGGACACATTATTTAGATCGATTGGGCTCATTCGCAGGGGGTCGAATTGTGATTGGTAAATATGACTTCCCTCATTTCTAGTTATTGATTCTATAAATTATTTTATTGATTTTTTTTCTTTTTGTTTGCTATGCAGTCCAACTTGCCTACCGTTCCAACGCATGATCATTTTTGCAGTGCAATTTTTATACGACGACACTTAGTATTTAAAATTATAGAATTAGCATATTAATTAGTTGTGTTTTTCTTATTGCCGTAAACTTATATAATTCTTGGTGAACTCTTTCTCTCTTTTTGGCAATGGAATCTTATGTTATATTATGAAACTTTCTGCTAAATATCAATATTTAAATTTAGAGTATTTTTTATTTGAAAGCGTTATATCAATTGTAAAACTTTTTAGGTTACAATATGGAATGACTAAAGCTAAACACTTCTGCTTCATATTTTTTATTAAAATAAGGAAAAATTGCTAAAATAAACCCTAAATTATGATTAAATTTATTGTAACACACCAACATTATCCTGGTGTCCTATTACCTCTTGACTACTTTTTAAATGTAATAATTATCTCCCTAAGACGCTACCACATGTGTTTGAGTGGTGAAATACACACGCATAACGTGTATTTTTTACTTAAATCTTTTTATTACTTTTTTACTTCTTCAATTTTTCTCTAGCAGCCTGCGTTCGCGTCGAGAGTCCTCGTCTTTCCTCTCTTTGTATTTCTATCATTTTTGCGCTAATGCATATGTATTGTTTTGACTAATATTTATTTAGATTGATATTGATATTTGGGTTGTGCAGACCATTATGTACATGACGAATGCTATTACTAATCTCCCTACCCCTTTTTAGATACTGATTTTTAGAATGCTACTGGCTTAGACATGATTGGAGTAACACTATTTTACTAAGATGATTTTGTTTAGCGTTTCTTCTGACATATCTTTAGGTTGCAAAAGGATAGTTCGGATAAAGAAATTAAACTGAAAAAAACTTTTCTTTCGGGATAACTGCCGCCAAGGGCGGAACTATGTACATTGGTTGGGGTGCCACGCCACCCCACACGCCTCCGTCGAAATTCAATATATATATATATATATAAAAGACATTTGTTAAACACATCTCGTGCCACCTGTAGTAAAAAAAAAGTGATGGTGTCACTGTCAATTGGTCAAGTATGTGTCCTTAGGAGTCGAGTTCAATTTCAGCGCCACACATTTTTATAATTTTTTTATGCCGCGATTTTTCGTTTCTTTTGGGGAAAAATGGTTTTCGTCCATGGATTCTAACCCACGCTTGATTAGAAGCCGAACACCTTACCCATTAGGCCATGGGTACAATGATTTTTAAGGATATTATAATATACACGCCAATCAGATGTCGTACAAGTTCTTAAACTTAATTTTTGTTGACCCTTGTTCATTTATTGATTTTTGCTACCTTTATTTTTATTTTTTATTTATTTTAAGCATGAATTATGAATAAATTGCTTATTTCAACAATTTTTTCTCCTCTATATTCGTCCAAATTTTAGAAACTCATGCATAAAATACAATTCAACATTTGCCTGGATTTGCTGTAACACACCTAATCTTTACGGTGGTCCTATTACCCCTAGATATAATTTTAAGGAATTTATTTACCATTTTTTGAGTGAGCCGGATAATAATTCAAACACGTGCTGAACAAAATATCAAAAAAAGGAGTCCGATGATTTTTAGGTCATTTAACTATTTGAAGAAAATAAAAATTAGAATTCTTTCCTACATTCTTAATCTTTTTCATGGAGAAAACAGTTGATTCTCTTGGAATTTGATCTTATGAATGACTATATTCTGTCATAATCGAGTCTTGCTTGTGTCGCGTTGGATTTTGGTTCGATTTTTTCAGATAAATTCCAAAGAAATGCTTTTAAAATATATTCATGGAGGTAACAGGACAACCGTAAAGGTTAGGTGTGTTACATCAAATTCAGACAAAGGTTGGGGTGTATTTTAGATTTTTTTCCCGATTTAAATCATTGGACACGTATTTAAAAATTAGTGTAACTATGATAGTTTAAATCTTGGTGAAGATTTTAATTTATAAAATAAAATGTTGCAATAAAGGACGACATGAAACTAGACTAGATTTCGTTTGTTTTCTTCGGCCTCTTTGATCTTTTGTTATTGTCAATCGAAACTTTTTAAATATGAATTCGTCTCGGTTACTGAAATTATGTATATGAAGATCCTCAGCCTCTTTATATTTAATTTATTAAATAGAGCGTGAAGTATTTATATAATATAATATAAATAAGTATGTCATCATTTAAGTGTTTATAGAATATGAAATTTTGTCGAGCGCAACTATAAATGAACGATATATATATCTATGATATTAATAATATTGTAAAACTTTTTTTGGCTCTAAGTTGTCATAATTATTTTAGTTTTTTTTTTCGCTTGATCGATTTTTCTATATTAATCGAAAAGCCCGAACCGTAGCCCAAAGTTGATAAAAACCAAATATTTACCTTATTTGAACCTTGTAAATAGTAGTGTCGTGTGGCACCCCTAACGTCCAAATTCTGGACTCGCCTCTCACTGCAGCTAACAAGTGTTTCCAGAACTATTTTTGATTCAAAAAGTAAGTTCAAAATCTAGTATTTTTATAAGGATAAGCAATGAGCTAAGCACCTGTCAAATATTGTATTGTGTTCAATTCCAAGGCCCAAAGTATTTTTTTAGCATTTATTCCTTTTAATTTACATGACCAGGCCTTGTTTTTCAAGTTAAATACAAGAACTCTATGATACATCTCATGCAAAAGTTATTTTACAACTACAAGGTACACACTCTATTTTCTATATAGGTATATATTTATATTACTTTCATATCCTAAATAACTATTTCAAAAGCACCGCCTTTATATATGATATACATATGTACTATTTTTCTATATAAATACATATGATGTACATATTGCATATGCACAACCATTTTCTCATAAAAATATATACATCATTTGGGTATAAAATATACATCACAAAAATGTACTTGTACTTTTTTACACCTTATGTATATTTCACCACTAACTACTTCCTTTATTAATAAACACCATTTTTATATTTATATACATGCAGATATTTATTTACATAATTATAATCTCGTTTAAACCTATTTCGTACAATACATCTTAGGAAATTAGTTTTCTTAACAGTTCTTTTAAAAATAGGTAATTGTTCGGATAATTATGGAGTCATTCCATAATTATCCCAATCATATCATTCCCAAATCATATCATATCATTGTAATTGTAATTAGTATAATATAATTTAGGATGATTAGATAGGTCTTCCTTAATGTTAGCCTTAGAATGATATTGTACAAAGTGTATATATATTTCAATCTTGGGAATAAAATAACCATGGAATTAACTTCCTTCATGGTATCAAGAACCACAAAATAAATCCCAAAATTATTTTCTTTTCTTTGCCCTAAACGGCAGCCTACCCTAGCCGATACCCACCCACTTTCGGCAACCCCCCCTCCCAACCCTAACCCTAACTAAGTTTTCTTCCTAAACAAAACCCTAGCCAAAAAATAATCCTCCCTCCCAAACTCTTCTCGGCTTCTTCCTCAATTAGGGTTAATCAACTCTCTAATATATTCTTTTCTTTCCCATTTCTTGAATTTCTTGAGTTTTAATGGCTGAAAAACAAAAATTTCATCCATCTTTTGCCGTGAACAACGTCGAGAATTTTATTTTCATAACACTTGAGATGGAAAAAGGGCAATACACCTCTTGGGCGGAATTATTTAAAATTCATTGCCGCGCAGATGAGGTCATAGACCATATCATATCTTCCGAGTCATTATCGGATACCACTAAGGTAGAAAAAAAGTTATGGGCTCGTTTAGATGCTATAATCCTTCAATGGATTTATGGCACTATCTCAAACGATCTTTTGCATACCATATTAGAACCAAACTCTACGGCGAAACAAGCGTGGGAACGTTTTCAAAACATTTTTCAAGATAATAAACTTTCTAGGGTTGTATATCTTGAACACCAATTGACTAACGTTAAATTGGATGACTTCTCAAACGTTTTCGCCTATTGTCAAGAATTGAAGGTGCTTGTAGACCAACTATCCAACGTTGGTTCGCCGGTGACAAAACAAAGGTTGGTTCTTCAATTGATTGCAGGGTTGAATGAATAGTATGATGGAGTTGCTACATTCATTCAATAGAGTAATCTGTTGCCTCTATTTTACGAGGCTCATTCGAGATTGATTCTCGAAGAAACCCGCAAGGCAAAGCAACAACCACCGCCGGAGCAACCCTTGTTTCCACTAACTCATATTCTACGAATTTCGCGACACCAAATTCCAGTTCAGGAGGAACTGGAAATCTCAATAATAATTGCCAAAAATGAGGGTCAAATAGCAACAACAACAAAGGTAAAAATAATGGCAGAAAGGGACGTGGAAGGGGTAGAGGCCAACCCACCGGCGGCAGCGGCAACCACAAGCAGCCGGGGTAGTAGAGGCCCAGCCAGTGGCAGCCACAAGCCCAGTCCGGCAGAGGCCAGTGGAGGCACTACTAGCCATTGGCTTGGGCCCCACAATGGGCTGCTCTTCCATACCCATACCCCACCTCATCGTGGGCGGCAAGGCCGTCATCCACAACCCGACAACCCGGAGTTCTAGGTTCTTATCCGCATCAAGCCTTTGCAGCCCATGCACCATCTTCCGTAGGTTATGCTCCCACCGATACCGAATAGGCCATGAACAATATGAATCTGAATGTTCCAGATGATTCGTGATATATGGACATAGGGGCTACGTCACACATGACGGCATCTCAAGATAATCTCTCATCTTATTTAAATATGAGTAGTAATAAAAATATTATTGTCGACAGTGGACAGAAAATTCCAATTCGTGGGATTGGTCAAGTAAAACTACCCCCTCACCCACCGTTATATTTGAAAAACGTCTTACATGCACCAAAACTTATTAAAAACTTAATATATGTACGATGTTTACAACTGATAACAATGTTTCTGTGAATTTTTATCCGTTTGAATTTTTTATGAAGGATTTTTAGACGGGGATGCCACTAATGAGATGTAGTAGCATGTGGGACTTGTATCCCATCACTACTATTTCCAACAACCACGTGACCAAACCATCAACCTTTTTAGCTATTTCCCCTATCATATGGCACAATCGGTTGGGACACCCAGGAGCACTGGTGTTCAATAATCTTAGAAAGAATAATTTTATTGCTTGTAACAAACTTTTAGACTCTTCTGTTTGCCAAACTTGTGTGTTTGGGAAGCATGTTAAACTTCCTTTTTCATCATCTACTTCTCATACACTTATTCCTTTTAATATTATGCATTGTGATTTGTGGACATCGCCAGTTTTGAGTTCTGCGTGTCATAAATTTTATATGCTTATTTTGGATGATTATTCGAATTTTCTGTGAACATTTCCCTTAGGGCAGAAATCACAAGCCATCACTATTTTAAAACAATTTAGTGTTTTTTTTTATCAAAACTCAAATTGTTAAATCCATTAAATGTTTTCAATGGGAGGGAATTCATAAATGTTCAATTTAATGATTTTTGTCACCAAAATGGGATGTCTTTGCGTCTTTTATGTCCACATACATCACCTCAAAATGGGAAAGTCGGAAATTTTTTTTGAACAATTAACAATATAATTCGCATACTCCTTGTGCATTCGTCCACACCACCAATGTTTTTGCATCATGCACTTCAAATGGCTACATGTCTCTTAAATATTCTTCCTAGCAAACTACTATCCAACATATCACCTACACAAATGTTGTACCATCGTCTTCCATCTTTTACACATTTGAATGTTTTTGAGTGTTTATGTTATCATTTATTTTCGTCCACAACCATTAACAAACTTCAGGCTCGTTCCACTCCTTGTATGTTTTTGGGATACCCACAAAATCATAGGGTATATAAATGTTATGATATGACGAATGAGAAAATAATTATCTCTCATCACATAGTTTTTGATGAGTCTACATTCCCATTTTCAAAGTCTCATGTGGCATCCCCACATTCGTATGATTTTTTAGACAACGAAATACATTCAATTTTACATCACCATCTCAATACACAAAATCAGACGGGACTGACCCAAAATAATTCCTACATTGTACCAACCCAAACACAAAATGGGACTGGACCAGTCCGCAGTTCGGAGGTCACTGCCTCTTTACCATCGATCTCGGCCCAGTCCACTTCCAGTGGCTGCCAGGCCCAAATGAGGGAGCCCACTGCTCCCTCACCAGTGTCCCCACTCTAGTCACAAAACTGATAGTCAGGCCCAACAACTTGACCCGTGTCGGCCCAGTCACCAAATAGTAAGCCCACCTCCAGTTTTAGCCCAAGAACGATCCTCCCCTCGGTGCACTAGTTTATCCGACAGCCCAATTCCCCAACCTGGGACCATTGAAACCCGTGCTATGCATGGGATTTTTTGGCCCAAACGTCATTTTAACCTAACATCTTCAGTCCAACCATCACCTCTTCCATAAAATCCCAAAACGGCCCTATCATACCCAAATTGGAAAGCTGTCATGTTAGATGAAATTGATGATTTTATTAAAAATAAGATGTGGGAGTTAGTGCCCCGACCATCTAATGTAAACATAATCAGGTCTATGTGGGTTTTCTGTCAAAAAAGAATTCTGATGGCTCATTTGCGCGATACAAAGCTCGTCTTATTGGTGATGGCAGGTCTCAGCAGGTTGGTGCGAATTGTGGTGAACCATTCAGTCCGGTAGTTAAGCAAATAACTATTAGGACTGTTCTTAGCCCGACACTTTCAAAATCATGGTCCATCATCAGTTGGATGTCAAAAATGCATTCTTACATGGCCATCCACAAGAGACAGTTTACATGCACCAACCTTTGGGTTTCCGAGATCCTACACATCTGGATTATGTTTGTCTGTTGAAAAAATCTTTATATGGTTTAAAACAGGCTCCCCGGGTGTAGTATAAAAGGTTTGTAGGTTTTGTATCTACAATGGGTTTCTCACACAGCAAGTCCGATCAATCCTTATTCATTTATAAGAAGGGACGTGACATGGCATACATACTTCTATATGTATATGATATCATTCTCACAGCATAATCTGCATCACTTTGCCAGTCTATTATGCTCCTCCTTGTAGCGGAATTTGCAATGAAGGATTTGAGTCCCTTAAATTATTTTTTGGGGATTGCTGTAACTCAATATGTCGATGGTCTGTTTCTCAGTCAAAAGAAATATGCCTAGGAGATCATTGAAAATGCTGGGATGTCCTCCTACAAACCATCACACACAGGTTGATACTAAAGCAAAATTGAGTAACTCTACCGATACTCCACACAGTGATCCAACACATTATCGCAGCTTAGTTGGGGCATTACAGTATCTTACCTTCACGAGACCGAAATCTCATATGCAGTTCAACAGATTTGTTTACATATGCATGATCCAAAGGAAGAACATATGGGGGCTCTCAAACGAATTCTGCGGTATTTTAAGGGTACTCTTCACTTTGGATTGCACTTGTATAAGTCCTCCATTTTGAGTCTCTCATCTTACACAGATGATGATTGGGGTGGCTGTCCGGACACACGACGTTCCACATTGTGTATTTTTGGGAGACAATCTCATTTCATGTTCATCAAAACGACAGCCGACAATGTCTCGGTTTAGCGCCGAAGCTGAATATCGAGGGATAGCTAATGTGGTTGCTAAATCATGTTGGCTACGTAATCTACTTTTAGAACTCCATTGTCCAATTGAAAAAGCAACTGTGATTTATTGTGATAATGTGAGTGCGATATACTTATCAAGTAACCCAGTCCAGCACCAACGCACAAAACACATAGAAATGGACATCTTATTTGTCTGAGAAAAGGTTGCATGTGGACAAGTCTGTGTTCTCCATGTACCGTCTAGTTATCAGATTGCTGACATTTTCACCAAAGGTCTTCCGCGCGTACTGTTTGACGATTTCAGGGACAGTCTCAACATACGAGAACCTCCAGCTAAGATTGTGGGGGACTGTTAGGATCCCAATCATATCATTCCCAAATCATATCATATCATTGTAATTGTAATTGTAATTGTAATTGTAATTGTAATTGTAATTGTAATTGTAATTGTAATTGTAATTGTAATTGTAATTGTAATTAATACAATATAATTTAGGATGATTAGGATATGAATAAATAGGTCTTCCTTAATGTTAGCCTTAGAATGATATTGTACAAAGTGTGTATATATTTCAATCTTGAAAATAAAATAACCATGAAATTAATTTCCTTCGGTAACAATAAATAAGAAACATATAGATTGTCCCCCTCTAGTGTTAATTAAACTAAGTTTAAAGACTATTATAATAGGCTCTGAGGGGTGCTTAATACCTTCCCCTCATAGTAAATAAAACACTTATTTAGAATCTCATAGAATTCACATATTAAAATTGGAGTTTACATTTTTTCAAATTATTTTTTAGTATTTCCTAAAATTAGGTGGCGACTCTGAATTTTTTAAAAACCAGAGGAAACACAGCCTTAAATTGTGAGCTAGTTTTAATACGATTAAAAATAGGGTGCAACAATGTGCCGTTCTAAGTTCTAACTCTTCAGATCTATTTTTATGTTACCTCATCTCATCTGTAGCTTCCAACTCTGTCAAAGTAATCAGAGATTTTCCTATTTATTTGAACTTAGATCCTTCAAATCATCCTTTCTTTTATTACTGGTTTCATGGATAGCTCCGTCATTTTAGTCATATTTGAACTCCTTTTTGTATCATTTCTTTTTTATTCAAACCATCTTTGGATTGAAGCTTTTTGGGACTAATCTCTTCTTTGTTGGAAAAGTTAAACTCGTATAAAGAGTAATTTGTTTTCCACCATATGCATTTCTTTTTATGCTAATTGATATACATTTGCAATAATTTAGTAAGAGATTCCTGAAAGAAATAATCCCCTTGATTATTTTCATTGATTGAATATGTATATATACAAAATACAAAAGATGAGAATCTTATTCCTATTCTATTTCTAAAACCTTATTCTACCATAATTCTAACTCTACAATTATGGTAGTGTATATTCCTAATTATGGTAACACAATACATTACAATATACTACACATATTTCTTTCTAATATACAATATTTTTACCTTGTCTTACTATTCACAAATTGCCAAAACCGAGTGGCCAATTCTGGGCAGAAACCGTGAGTCATATAAGGCAATATACACATGTATATTGTGTGTATATTGCCTTATTTAACACACCCCCGCAGTCATAGCGGGCGGTCTTCGAACGCTGAGACTGTCCCTAAAATCTTCAAAGAGAACCGCAGGTAGACCCTTTGTAAATATGTCTGCAATTTGATAACGAGACGGGACATGGCATACGCGAACGTGACCCTTTGCAACCTTTTCACGGACAAAGTGAATGTCCATTTCGATATGCTTAGTACGTTGGTGTTGAACTGGGTTACCTGAAAGGTAGATGGCACTAATGTTATCGCAATAGACCAAGGTTGCCTTCTGAATGGGACAATGAAGCTCCAAAAGCAAATTACGTAGCCAACATGATTCGGAGACCACATTTGCTACCCCTCGATATTCTGCCTCTGCACTCGAGCGTGATAGAGTAGCCTGACACTTTGCCGACCAGGAGACCAAGTTGTTGCCAAGGAACATACAGTAGCCAGAAGTCGACCGTCTGGTATCGAGACAACCACCCCAATCAGCATCCGTGTAAGAGACAAGTGTGGATTTAGATGACGGGTACAAGTGCAACCCATAGTCCAATGTCCCCTGAATATACCGAATGATGCATTTGATTGCATTCATGTGTTCAACCTTGGGATCATGCATGAATAAACACACCTGCTGAACCGCATAAGTAATAACTGGTCTGGTAAAGGTAAGATACTGGAGGGCCCCTGCAAGACTGCGATAGCGGGTCGGGTCCTCATATGGTGCACCTGCTGTGGCACTTAGCTTTGGGTTTGCATCAACTGGCGTGGAAGTGGACTTACAGGATGACATCCTAGCCCTCTCGATGATCTCAGCAGCATACTTTCGTTGAGACAAAAACACCCCACCTGAATGACGTTTGACAGCAATCCCCAAAGAATAACTCAAGGGCCCCAAGTCTTTCATAGCAAATTCAGAACTGAGTATGGCCATGATCGACTGGCGCAAAGCATCGGAGGAGGCAGTCAAGATGGTATCATCCACATACAACAGAATATAGGCCAAAAACGAACCACGACGATAGATGAACAATGAATTATCTGACCGGCTATGAGTGAACCCAATAGTTGAAACAAAGTCAACAAACCTTGTGTACCAGGCCCTTGAAGACTGCTTAAGCCCATATAAAGACTTCTTCAACAAACATACATGATGAGGACGGTTGGGATCCCTGAAGCCCAGCGGCTGATGCATATAGACTGTTTTCTTGAGATCACCATGTAGGAAAGCATTCTTGACATCCAACTGATGAATTGGCCAAGTCTTTGAAAGAGCCAAGCTTAGCATAGTGCGAATGGTAGCCGGTTTGACCATCGGACTAAACGTCTCACCACAATCTATCCCAACCTGCTGAGTCTTACTATCACCAACAAGTCGTGCCTTATGTCGAGCATATGACCCATCTGAATTTTCCTTATGAACAAAAATCCACATAGACCTGATAACATTAATACCATATGGACGGGATACCAACTCCCACGTCTTATTATCAATAAGAGCATTATATTCATCAGTCATAGCAATTTTCCAATTAGGGTCATTTAAGGCGGACACATGGTTACGGGGTAAGGGGGATTTAGAGACATCAGAATGTAAATTAAAATGCCTTTTTGGTGTAAAAATACCCCGTTGACTACGAGTGACCGGTCTATGACTCGAGGAAGAATTGAGTGAATTTTGGGAATTTCTTTGGGCTCGGGGACGGACGGGTCGGCGAGCGATGGGCCCTTGGCCCAAATCGTAAATCGGGACGTCATCTGGACCGGTTCGAGTGGCTGGGTCGCCCAATTGCTGGACCGATCCGTAGCTGGAATTGGGGGCGACACGGTGGGTCCGGTAGGCGATGGGCCATTGGAGGATTTTGGGTGTGGGAGAAGTCCGAAAATTTTTGAATAATATACGGGGATATTTGGTCATCCAAAAAATTATACGACTTAGGCTCGGGAGTATGAACTTTCGTAAAAGGGAATTGAGTTTCATCAAAAATGACATGGCGATTTATTATGATTTTCTTGGAGGATAAATCAAAATACTTATAACCACGATGATTTGATGGATAACCCAAAAATACACACGGGGTAGACCGAGCCTGAAGTTTGTTAATTGTGGTGGATGGGAATAACGGATAACACAAACACCCAAAAATCCGAAGATGAGAATAAGAAGGGTCCTTATTATATAGGATTTTAAGGGAGGAAGAATATGTCAGACCTTTAGACGGAATTATGTTCAGAAGATAGGTGGCCATTTGTAGAGTATGATGCCAAAAATATGGAGGTACAGAGGAATGAATTAAGAGAGTTCGGACAATGTTATTTATGGAACGAATTTTGCGCTCGGCCTTGCCATTTTGTGAAGATGTATAAGGACACGAAAACTGAAAATTGATCCCATTTTTAGCACAGAATTCCCGGAACTCCCTATTGTCACACTCTTTCTCATTATCACATTGAATATTTTTTATTTCTCTTTCGAATTGAGTACGAATGAACGCTCTAAATTGGATGAAGACGGAAAACACTTGTGATTTATTCGCAATTGGAGACGTCCACAAAAATCTAGAATAATCATCTAAAAAGAGAACATAATATCGATGACCCAATGAACTGAGAACAGGAGACGTCCATAAGTCACTATGAATAATATCAATGGCATTGAAGTATGAAAATTGGAGTCTACAAATGTTAACTTAATAATTTTTCCTAATGAACAAGACTGACAAAGTGGAGTATGACTCGTACCCTTACAGGAAATAAAGCTATTTTTATCTAAAATTGATAAGATAGAAGATCCCAGATGACCCAGACGAGCATACCACATGGAAGGAGAGATGGCTGCAAAGGCTGATGGCAAGGTTTGACTCGATGGACTGAAACCAGGCATGATAGGATACAGATCCCCCCTACTATCACACCTCATGAGATGACTCCCCGTCTTGTAATCCTTCACAGAAAAACCAAAAGGATCAAATTCAACGGAAACGAAATTGTCAGTAGTGAACTTCCAGACAGACACTAAATTTTTAATCAATTTAGGAGCATGTAAAGTATTTTTCAAGAGAAGGGGTGGATTGGGGGGAGACAACGTTTTCTGACCATAACCCTGAATTGGAATAGAGTTGCCATTACCAACAATTATACCCCGAGGGGTGCTCAAATTGGAATAAGAGGCGAGAGTACCTGATTCGGATGTCATGTGAGTAGTTGCCCCGGTGTCCATGTACCAATTTGGGTCCGGTTGAGTCAACCCCAACGTGTGCATCGCGGCCTCGATATCAGTCTGAGTGGGGCCTGCTGCATGATGGGCTTGCGGAGGACGGGGCCCAAGAACTCCTGTCCATGATGGTCTTGGGCGTATCCGGCCGGAGTTCTTCTTCTTTGGGCCAGCCGACGATGGGCCGCCACCGCTGGCGTTGGGCTCGGGCGCCACCAGCCGCCGGAATTTCTGCGTTGTGGTTGTTGGCCCACGCCCATCGCCCATCGCCATGGGCCCCACCGGGCTCGGGGGTGGTGGGCCACTGTTCACTAGATGGGACCCACCGCCTGCTTGCTGACCACCGGAATCGCCACTAGAACCACCGCGTTTGCCACCGCGGTTTTTGTTATTATTCTTTCTATTATTCTTGCCGCCACCATTGTTATGGTTTTGGCCCGAATTATTAACAAAACCCGAAGGACTAGGAGAGGACGCCACCATGGCGACTTGGCTTGCTCCGGTAGCCGCCTTTTTAGCAAAACCGGCTTCTTCCAACGTAAGCATGGAGCGGGCTTGATAGAAGTCGGGAAGAGGGTTGCTTTGGCGAATGAGAGTTCCAACCCCATTATAGGCCTCCGAAAGACCGTCAACCAACTGTAGAACTAGACGATTGTTTGTTATTGGTGCGCCAACATTACGGAGTTGATCCGCCAACTCCTTTAGTTTCTTGCAATATGCAGAAATGTTCGAAAATTCGTCCATTCGAACGAGAGAGAATTCCTGCTCGAGTGTGACGACACGTGAATGTTGGTTGTCTTGGAATATGTCACGCAATCTATTCCATGCAGCCATAGCCGTGGTATCCGGCTCAATAATCGTCTGTAGAAGGTCCACTGAAATAGTGGCGTAGATCCACCGGAGAACGGTAGCATCAAGTGTAATCCATAACTCAGGATCCTCCGCAGGAAGGGGTCTAGCGGGAAGAATGATGTGATGAAGAACTTGATAAGAGATAGCGTGAATTTTAAACAACTCCGCCCACGTCGCATATTGGACGTTTTCCATCTCGAGGACAATAGGGATACTGCTCTTGATATTGGAAACTGTGATGGCAGGGTGATAATTGTTCTTAGACATATTGAAAGAACAAAGAAGGAGGGGAAATTTAAGAGAGGTTTTTTTAGAGCGGAAGACGAAATTTTGGAGAGAAGAAACCCGAGGAGGGGGGGGGGGGTTCTCGGCCACAAGGAAGACAAGAGTTGAGAGAAAAACTTTTGTTTTGGACCTAGTTTCTTGATACCATGAAAGAAATAATCCCCTTGATTATTTTCGTTGATTGAATAGGTATATATACAAAATACAAAAGATGAGAATCCTATTCCTATTCTATTCCTAAAACCTTATTCTACCATAATTCTAACTCTACAATTATGGTAGTGTATATTCCTAATTATGGTAACACAATACATTACAATATACTACACATATATTTTCTTAATATACAATATTTTTACCTTGTCTTACTATTCACAAATTGCCAAAACCGAGTGGCCAATTCTGGGCAGAAACCGTGAGTCATATAAGGCAATATACACATGTATATTGTATATTGTGTGTATATTGCCTTATTTAACAATTTCTACGATATTGCAACCGGTGGGCTTTCTCATAACCGATCTCTCCCTCTTCACACCTTGCAAAAATTTCAGTTAATTTGTTGTTTGTATTAGGGATATGCCCATGTTTCGTGTGGTCATTAACTTACCACAATAATTACGGTACTTATTTCACCCTTTTAAAATAGTTGATACTCGTAGCAAAGCAAAATGATTCGGTAATGATTAAATTTATGAAAATCTTATACATAAAAACATATTCAGGCATTTAAAATTTGAAGGCTACATACAACAGCAATATAACAATATCTGAGTACAAGCTAAAACACGCAAATGTATATAGATCGTTAAATCTATTTACAACACAATAACAAAAAATTTAGAAGGAAAAAGAACAAAATGAAGACCATTTTTCCTAGAATACATACGAAGGTAAAAAAAATAAACCTAACATTTCACAGCACTCTTTCCAAATAATAACAATCGAAGTGTTCACTCTTTCGAAATAATTAACAACCTAAGCGTTCATTGGAACTTTGACGAAAAATAGGAATGCAGAATTAGTTACTAATATTTTAAGTCAATAAAACTGTTTAGTACTATTGAAATGGAGGAAAGAAACGACTTCCTTCCAAGAAAACAATCATCCATAACGAAAATAATCAACAAAATTGCAACTTTTCATTGTAAATCAAATTGGCAGGGAAATATGTAACACCAAAGGGAGTACATTTACATGACAATTATAGTCGTTTGTGATAGCCACCACCAATAACATTATCTCCTCTTTAATCTAAGCCGTCAAAGAAATCTTCTTTTTTTAAAGAACGAAGCTCAAAATTCAAATTCAATGACTGCTTGTTACTAAGCAATTTCTACTAAAGTGAGAAATTCAGATCTTTCAATGAAATTTAGGAATTCGTATTCTTCACTTCG
Source organism: Anisodus acutangulus (assembly GCA_029783415.1). Taxonomy (NCBI): domain Eukaryota; kingdom Viridiplantae; phylum Streptophyta; class Magnoliopsida; order Solanales; family Solanaceae; genus Anisodus; species Anisodus acutangulus. The sequence goes on along the minus strand of CM056491.1, from coordinate 39,504,419 downwards.
GCTCGGAATTCATTATCAAATCCCTAAAGTTTTCATACATGGATTATAAAATTAATTGTTTGCAAGGAAACATGAAAATTGCAACAAAATGTATAATTTCTTAAAATGAATTTTCATTAGTACTTTAGCTTAGCAAGAGAGAAGTATATCATTGTTTTTGAAATTACGATTTCGTTTTTTCTTTATCAAAAGAAGATCGAAGCTGGCAACAAAATCATACATATGTAAGACCATTGCAAGCTCTCTTTTACGAAAGTGATTATCTTTTAGGATCCGAAGGAATTAGTGAAAAAGAACTTTAGCAAAAATAAAGTGAGACTTCAACATGTGTTATTTTTGTTTCTTTCATTCCTTTCTCAATTTGTGGAAGAGTAAAAACATTATACACAAAGATATATCTTTCAGTTTACCATCCAAAATGCAAAAAAGAGAAGAAGGCTAAAAGATATTTAGAAAACTTGTCTGAAAAGAAATGTGCCCTTATTTCTAAAAAGTCCCTATTAAGGTTATTTCTACGACTAACAAAAGGCGAGAAATATTAAAATCCTCAATCAGTTGGTATTAGTGAAGGAAACTTCTTATCGATAAATTTCGCATTAGTGAAGGTAAAGAACTAAAAACTAATGCAACTGATAAATGCAAATCAAAAATCACATTTACAACAGTTTAAGCTCCAATAACCCCAGCTTCCAATGATCATAAAATCATTGGTTTATACACTCCATTTAACCAAGGTACAAAACATTACTCCATAACTACCACCATATCACATTTAAACAAAGGGGAAGAAGGGAAGGATACAAAAAGGAAATAAAACGTCACTACTAAAACAGAGAAATAACTTCAATAACTTTTATACATATAATCTTATGGAGTAAATTAAAACATCATCTAACACTTAACATTGTTCCAAGCTTGAAGAAGTGAGCCTTGAGTTTTAAAAATGAAAAGTGAGTTAAAATCAAGTGAGTGCTATTGAAAATGCTTGAAAATAATGACACATATGAAAATTGATAGTTCAAACTTCAGAAAAATTACTCTCAGTTTCGAATAAGTTTGTCCTAAACTTTAGACATTATTAGTTCAAACTTCATATATACATGTTTGAGTTTGGTCTTGACAAGACAAACGCCACATACCTACGTTGAAAGTTTATCAAACTATCAAGTTAAAACTTTACACCTCTTTGGACTAATGAGTAAGGTCTGTTGGAAATTTGTCTTTGGTGGGAGTTGCGTCCAACCATATTTAATGACTTAAACACTAGGGTTCCGCATGTTGAATACTTTGATTCTTCACACGTGCATAATCTACTAAGTAAGTAGATGACCGTAGGGCCAATGATCGTCAAATTTCGTTGAGAAATGAAAGAGATATTGATCCACGAAGTGAAGTGTTTGAAGCATGAAAATGTGGTAAAAGACCAATCCTCCCTCATCGTTGGGGGAAGAAAGATTTGTTTAGTTTATAAGTCTCAAAATCGGCTTGGGGTAACCCATGTGTTTGAAGGAGGGAGGACCTAGATGTGCTTTGGTTCGAGGCTAAGCCCACACGCGCGCCGCCGTCACCCGTCCCGTGTGGGTTGTGGGCTTCTTCTGATATTATCTTTTTGGACCCAAATTGCTTCATATTTACATTTTAGTCCCTGAAGTTTTAGTTAAGTTAAATTGGACAGAGAACTTGTGCTTTTGCTGTTGGTTTTTGGAACGTTAACCTCCATTAATATGATTCAGTCATTACTTGGCTGAATAACTCTCTCTAAAAGCTTTAATCCGTTGCACATCAATTCATCATTTATTTTGGCTGAATTACTCCTCACTAATTGTCAATACTTGGCCAGTAACAACAATTATGTGGGCAGTTGGTAAGTCCCCTCCTTCAACTATATAATGAAGCATTTGCACAATTGTTGAGACACACAGAGCACACAAACGAAATCAGATTCTTCCTACTACTTTTCAGCATCATTTCTTACTCAAAGTTCTTCAAAGTAGCACTTGAGTTTCATTTGCTCATTTGTTGAGTTGTTGTTTTATCTTGGGAGACTATTGTCCAGAACGTAGAAAGGATATATACGGGGCAATCTTGTCTTAAAGACAGAGTGTCATCACTCGACCCAACAATCAGTTTCTTATTCCAGTTTATTCAAATTTCATTCTGTTGTAATTTCATTCTGTTGTAATACTTAGCAGTTACTTATTTTCGTTTTCTGCACCATTGTAAACAACAAGGCCGTCTAAGGGGGAAGACTATCAAACTGCATAGTTCATGAAAATAATTAGGACTAAAAATAATTCAAATATGCATCGAATAAACTAATATCAAGGAGGTAATGTGGCAAGAAAATAAATGAAAAAAAGAAAGTAAAAAGCAAGTTAAAGGATCTCTGTGTAGATGCAACCTTGGAATATTTAGAAATTTAAGACACCCTATGCCCTACATTGCTCTATGGCAGGACATGAGACATGAGTTTTGATTCTGCTCTATGTAGCAACGAATTTCTTCTTTCCGTTCACTTTTGTTTTCTTTACAACCAGTTTCCCTTTTGAAAAAGTAGCACTAAAGTGATTTAGACATTTCTACCCAAAAAATCAAAAGGGACTCGTTTGGTACGAGGGATAAGTGATACTAATTAATTTTGAAATTAAATTTGAGATGAGTTTATTCCAAATTTGATTGGGATAACATTACGGTATAACTAATCCCAAAGTTACTTATCCCGGGATTGTAGTATTATTTTTATTCCTATGAAATGGTGAAATAACTAATCTCGACATACTAATGATAACTTGTTCCAACCAAACGGCCCCTAAATTCTTTATGAATAAAACCATCCTTTTCCTTTAGTAATTTCATGGATCCAAAGTAAGGAACAAAAAGTGTTAGTCACCCTAGATATCAAGAACTCTTTTCTTCTCTCCAGTCTCCATCTCTCAAAATCTTTAGAAGAAGAAAAAAAATCAAGAATGGCACTAAGTAACAACGTCATAGGATGCATTAACTTTGTAGCCATGCTTCTTTCAATTCCAGTAATTGGTGCTGGCATTTGGCTAGCAATGGAAACTGACAACTCTTGTGTCAAAATTCTACAATGGCCAGTTATTATATTAGGAGTTCTTATTTTAGTTGTTGCACTTGCTGGATTTATTGGAGGGTTTTGGAGAATTCCAGCACTTCTAATTTTCTACCTTATTGCTATGCTTATTCTCATAATTTTGCTAGCATGTTTGGTAGTATTTATTTACATGGTCACTATTAGAGGTTCTGGTCATATGGAACCAAGTAGGACTTATTTGGAATATCATCTTGAGGATTATTCTGATTGGCTTAGAAGGAGAGTTCAAAGTTCTTACAAATGGGATAGAATTAGAAGTTGCCTTAGCTCTACAACAATGTGCGCTCAATTGAATCAGAGTTATAAAATGGCTCAAGATTTCTTTAATGTCCCTCTTAGCCCTTTGCAGGTAAGTTCTATTTTCTTTCTAAAGATAGCACATGAGATTTCTTGGTTTACTATAAAAAGAAGAAACTTCCATTTTTTCCCAAGGAAACTTATGGAGATATTGCAGACGTTTGGACATAGATTTGGTAGGAACTTGAAAAAAGGAGTTGCGGAAGTTGAAATGAAAAATGATATTTAAAAGTTGAAGTTGTGTTTGCATATGTGCATCACTTGAAAAAGAGTTAGTAAGATTTTTGTGAGGGAAAAATAGTTTCCACTTGAAACACTCATCTTCAAAATCTAATCAAAAAAATACTTCAATATATGACCAAATAATATTTTTTTTTAAAAATATCTGTCCAAGCGCACCCAAATTTGTTTGCCATTTTTGCTCCTATAGGATGAACTTGAAAAATATAGTAGGTAGTAGTTATGTCTTGTAACATTTAATTGGTCATGCTAGTACGCGCATTTAAAGCTCAATTGTGTATTAGGAGTTTTATTTTGTTAGAGATATATATCTCGGTACAAAGAGTAGATTTTAATGCTAGTAAAACTTTTATTTTTTTAATATTGTGCGTGAAATACTTAAATAGAGCAATGTGAAAAGTAATGATTCATAAAGCTGATCCAATTTTTTTTTTTTATGGAAGCTTAATCGAAGTTTGTTATTGTCCTGGTATTGAGGAAAGCATTAGAAATGCTTACAAAGGGAAACTTTCTTTCCTTACAGGAAAACCTTTTTAAAGCTGTGATTATACCTAGACTGATTCCCACATCAAAACAAGTATATGTAGCATAGACAAGAATTAACATTAGCAAAAAAGCTTTAATTAAAATACACAAGAATCTTATTCCCTTTTCCATGTGGTAATATGCCTTAGATTAACTCTTTTAAGGTATTCTTCACATTTTACTTTTTTTTTCTTTTTGCAGTCAGGATGTTGTAAGCCACCAACACAATGTGGTTACACATTTGTGAACCCAACATATTGGATTAGCCCAATAAATAATGCAGCAGACATGGATTGCTTGAGTTGGAACAATGACCAAACACAACTTTGCTACTCATGTAATTCTTGCAAAGCTGGATTGTTGGCTAATTTGAAGAAAGAATGGAGAACGGCTGATATTATTCTGCTCATTACTCTTGTTGGATTAATTTGGGTTTATTTGATTGGGTGTTGTGCTTTTAGAAATGTCAAAACTAAAGAAATATTCCGCAAGTACAAGCAAGGTTATGCTGATACTAATTAGCAGAAGAGGCAGATTGAGGATCTTGAGTTATTGTGGTCGTAATACATATATGCTAATTAATTTTTTATAAGTATACATATGTTGAACCAAAAATAGTGTGTTCAGTTGAATTCGCTCTAAACGCCTAGTGAATTTTATTAATTTGATGTATTAAACATATAGCTAGTTGCAACATGTGAAATTTCTAGAGGCTGATTTTGATCTTGGCTGAATATATGTAACGACCTCTTAAGTTTGTCTATTTTTCATTTAGATAACCTCAAATAAGAGTTTTACCTATTGAACACAATATTCATAGAAAGTGTACCTTACGATTAAAGGGCCGCATATGTAAAAACAGAAGATTTCATCTTTGGATTCCCTAAGAGTTTTCATGTTTGGAAAATTATCCCAAAAAATGAAAAATAAAAAGGAAAACACTTGTCCTACGTGTGTTGAATTTTTGTGTTATGATAGGGCATTGGGATTGATGTCTTGACTATTGGGTCTTGGAGAATGATGCAACAAATTACGTATAACAACAGTTTAACTAACATCATTTATGGAAGGCGCCGAAAGTTGGATCTTTTTACTATTCCTTCAAAATTATTTTGAAAAGAGTAATTGTCTTGTGTGGGTCACTCTTTTTGAACGTCAGTAATCATAGGATGTTGCTCCATATTTTTTAAAGATCAAGCTACGGTTAAGTCTTCTTAATGCATTACATATGGCTGTAAATTTTGCAACCTCCATGAGTCTTGTGTTTTGTAACGTTATGTACAACTTTCTTTTGTTTTTATCGAACTAAATATTTTTTCTCCTTGATCACTTATAACTTGTCTTGCCCCCACTACATGATTTTTAGAAAGATAAGTGTAGTAGCCTCACTTCAATCCGCCTAAGAGCGACTTTTCTCATTCACGCTATTTCCCCAAACTTTTTACTAGCGAATATTTTGAATATTCACAGTATATTTTATAATTATAATAGATGTATATTTTTGAGGTAACTTAGGATTCTTATTGTATTAAGAATCAACCATTTAAGATAAGTTAGAATTCTTACAGTATTAGGAATCAACTTTTGTACAACTATATATATTGTGATTAATAAAAGGAATCCCCAAGGGAGATTATTTTAATCTTACATGGTCTCAAGAGCCAAACCCTAAACTCTACTCCTAAAGCCGCCGACCACCACCCTATCTCATTTTCCTTCTCGATCGACGACCACCATGTCTTCCCCCACTAATTCTGGTTCCTCCACTGGCACTTTTGACAACCCCAACCACGCTCATCGTCTTCTTTTCATCCGGCTTTCGCCGTTACCAACATCAAGAACTCTATCCCTATAATTCTTGACCAAGAAGACTGTCAATATTTCATGTGGATAGAACTGTTCTATATTCATGTGTGTGCGTACAACGTGCTCGACCATATTGATGACTCTGTTCCTCGTCCCACCGATATTGCCGACTCAACATGGCGTCGCCTTGACGCCATCGTCAAACAGTGGATATACGGCACCATCTCAAAAGACTTATAGTGCACTATCATGAAAATAGGTGCTACGGTACGTGACCTTTGGGTACGGTTGGAAGAAATATTTCAGGATAATAAAAATACTCGGGCCGTGTATTTGAAAGAGCAATTCAATAATACGCGTCTCGAGAATTTTAACAGCATGTCCGAATATTGCAAACAACTGAAACTCATAGCCGACCAACTTTCCAACGTCGGGACATCTATTTCTGAAACCAAGATGGTACTCTAATTAGTTGCTGGTTTACCGAAAGATGAATACGATACACTTGCAGCGATGATTCAACAGGCCGACCCATTACCAAGTTTCACCAAGGCACGTTCACAACTATTGTTGGAAGAAACCCGTCGTGCTAAACAAGAGGAGCACAATCAAAAGGCGTTAGCCGTTGACGGCATGACACCACCGGCGGCCAACACCACCCCACCACCACCGCAAGACTACCAACAGCAGCAGTCTCGCGGCGGAGGGCGTGGCGGCAGAGGTCGCGATAATAATAACAAAGGAAAGGGTCGCGACAAGGGCCACCGAAACCAGCAACCAGGCCCAAACCCTACTCCCTACTTCCAGTGGGCTGGACCGCAACCCTGGCCCAATACCGGGAACTGGGCCTCGCCTATATGCCCTTACCCAACAGTAGGGGCCCAGTTCCAGCAGGCTGCTTGGTCACCCGGTCTTTTGAGATCCGCCCCAGCCAACAGGCAGGCCCATCAGCCGCAACAGCAGGCCCACATGGCCTCGGTCCAGCATCACCCGCAAGGTAGCAGCTTGGCCCCCACCGATTTGGGTCTGGCCTTCAGCATCGTGAACCTTCAACATCCCGACGATAATTTTTACATGGACACCAAAGCCACATCTCACCTCACCCGGTCATCAGGTAACTTATCCCAAATGCTTCGGGTACAATGTCCTCAATTTATTGATGTTGACAATGGTCATCGTATTCCAATTGAAGGTTACGGTAACACACATACCAAACATCCCCACCCGCCTTTCTCCCTAAATCATGTTCTTTACACACCCAACATCATTAAAAATTTAATCTCTGTTAGAAAATTCACTCGCAATATTCTGTGTCTGTCGAATTTGACCATTTTGGTTTTTCTGTGAAGGATCTCAATACGGGGAAAATTCTTACGTGCTACAATAGTGTAGGAGACCTCTACCCCTTTACTCAATCTTCCGCTGTCAGAACTCATTCATTTGTCTCCCTTGCTGTTATCTCAATCAACTTGGCATAACAGACTCGGACACCCAGGAGATCCTATTTTTAATATTCTTAGGATTAATAAGCGTATTCAATGTAACAATGGAAAACTTGCCCAACACTGTTTTTATTTCCCGCTTGGCAAACATATTCGTATTCCATTTATGTCATCCAACAGTGTTACTTTTTCTCCATTTGATATTGTTCATGGTGATTTGTGGACATCTCCGGTTGTCAGTTCCTTGGGTCACAAATTCTATCTAGTATTATTAGATGATTTTTCACACTTTGTATGGATCTATCCACTAAAGTTCAAATATGAAGTGTTTGCCAAGTTCCTTGAATTTCAAAAATTCATTAAAATAAAGATTGAAAAATCTATAAAATCTTTTCAAAGTGATAATGGACGTGAATTTAATAATTTGGCATTTCACAATTTCTGCTCTAAACAAGGCATGGTTTTCCGGTTTTCCTGTCCCTACATTTTCTCCCAAAATGGCAAAGCTGAAAGAATCATCCGTACCATCAATAACATGGTGTGTACCCTTCTATTTCATGTCAGTCTTCCACCGTCATTCTGGGTCTACGCTGTCAAAATGGTAGAATACCTCTTTAACATTTTACCAACCAGCATTCTCCAAAATAAGACCCTAACCGAAATCTTATACCGTAAGTTCCCTTTCTATGACCAACTACGCATCTTCGGTTGCCTATGCTACGCCAACCTAGCCTCCACTGCATCTCACAAACTAGACCCACGCACCACGCCATGTGTATTCGTCGATTTCTCACCTAAACATCGGGGTTACTTGTGCTATGACATAACCACTCGTAAGATCATCATCTCACATCACGTCACGTCACATTTGACGAGGCGAACTATCCATTTTCAAACCTTCGAAAATTCCAAACCATAGATTACACATTTCTCGATGAGTCTCATGTAATCCAGTCGATGTGTCTCCGTCAGTTTCCTGTTCCGACGAAGACTACACCAGCAGCTCCGTCACCAATAATGTTCGGTGTTGTCGCCAACTAAACACCCCCTATCTCTCGGTCGAACCCCCCACTGCTCTACCCCTCCACTGCTCGACCAACCATCGACCCGAGACCAACCACCACCTCTCTAAAAATAGCAAGTCAAGATTCTATATCGCAGAAACCACCGCCGCTTCTAGAACCCGTGAACCCAGCCCCAAACCCCAGTCCAAACACTGCTGCCTACCCACCGCATGAAGACTCGTGCCCAACACGGGATCTTCAAACCCAAGGTTCACTTCAATCTCTCCGCACAAACCTTATCACCCATTCCAAAAAAATCCAAAACTAGCCAAACTGGACCCTAATTGGAATGCAGTCATGTGCGAGGAATTTAATGTTTTAACCAAGCAGAACACTTGGGAGTTGGTACCTAGACCGGACGGTGTAAATGTTATCCGGTGTATGTGGCTATATCGTCACAAGTTCAGAGACAGTGGTGACTTAGAGCGGTATAAGGCAAGACTGGTTGCTAATGGCACTAATCAGTAGCATGGTATTAATTGTGGTGAGACATTCAGTACGGTTGTTAAACCGACCACTATTCGGATTGTTCTCAGTATTGCTATGGGCATGCATTGGCCGAATCATCAGCTTGATATCAAGAATGCATTTCTTCATGGGGATTTGAAAGAAATTGTGTACATGCATCAGCCCCATGGCTTTATTCATCCGGCAGTCCCGCAGTTTGTATGTCATCTCATAAAGTTATTGTATGGCTTGAAATAGGCACCCCGCGCTTGGTATGATCGATGTGTCACGTATTATATGCAGATCGGTTTTATATGTAGCAGGTGTGATAACTCTCTCTACACTTTTCATCGAGGTAGCAGCACTACTTATTTGCTATTATATGTGGATGATATTGTTCTTACTGCCTCATCTGACGGTTTGAAGAATGAAATCATTGCTCTACTCAAAACGGAATTTGCTATGACTGATTTAGGCAAGCTGAGTTATTTCTTGGGTATATCAGTGACCAGATCTGCAGCTACTATGTTTTTGTGTCAGCGCAAATATGCAGAAGAGATAGTGTACAGGGCTAAGATGGCAAATTGTAAAATTATGCCTACTCCGGTTGACTCAAAATCCAAGCTCAGTGCCAATGAGGATGCGCCAGTTTCTGATCTCACTCTATATCGGAGTCTTGCAGGTGCCCTTCAGTATCCTACATTCACTAGGCCTGACATTGCATATGTTGTTCAGCATGTGTGTCTGTTTATGCAAGACCCTCGAGAGTCCCACTTTGCGGCCCTCAAACGTATTATCAGATACGTTAAGGGCACTCTGGACTTTGGACTACATCTCTACCTCTCTGCCCCAACCAAGTTACTCTCCTACACGGATGCAGACTGGGCAGGATGCCCCAACACACGTCGCTCCACCTCAGGCTACTGTGTATTTCTTGGGGATAATCTTATTTCATGGTCTGCCAAGCGGCAAGCCACGCTATCCCGTTCGAGTGATGAAGCAGAGTATCACGGAGTTGCTAATGTCGTTGCTAAGATTTGTTGGCTCTGAAATCTTCTTTTGGAGCTCCAGTGTCCGCTACGAAAGGCGTCTATAGTCTATTGTGACAACATATCTGTCATCTATATGTCTCACAATCCGGTCCAACATCAGCGGACTAAGCATATTGAGATGGATATTCACTTTGTGCGAGAGAAGGTTGCCCTTGGTCAGGTCAAAGTATTACATGTGCCTTCCTCCTATCAGTATGCAGATATTTTCACAAAGGGACTACCGAGACATCTCTTCACCGACTTCCGATCCAGCCTTAGCGTTCGGCCTTCTCCCGCTCCGACTGATGGCGAGTATTAGCAAATATTCTCCGAATATTCACAGTATATTTTGTAATTATAATAGATGTATATTTAAGGTAACTTAGGATTCTTATTGTATTAGGAATCAACCATTTAAGGTAAGTTAGGATTCTTACTGTATTAGGAATCAACCTCTATACAACTATATATATTGTGATTAATGAAAGGAATCCTAAGGGAGATTATTCCAATCTTACATTTTTTTACAAGGTTTTCTTAAAGCGAATTTACTATATTACACAATGTGTTTAGTGATCTTATTATAAAAAATAATCCTTAAAAGGGAGAAGTACCAGCAAAGGCCCGAGAACTTAGACATTACCTTACCAAACCTAATAAAATAACAAATATTTACTAACTAATTAACAAGTGCACAAAAAAAAAAGAGCTAGCGGACTAGATATTCTATAATCAACACAAAGTTTATATTATACTCTATGATAATATTGCAAAGAACGATACTTAAGTAATGAAAAAATATAAAAATAAAAATAAAAAGTTGGCTTGCGAGCCTCAAAACTTCTTTTTATAAATGTGTGAAACTGAATTTTACAAGTCCAAATGGAAACAACTTCAACTTAAGTATGTCCAAACCTTTCCCCTATTCAAAACAATTTGTTTACCATCCTAATTTATTTGTTGACATAACTCAAATAATGGGTTAAATTGGTTAGTAAAGTAATCTACGACTCAGCTTTTTTGGATCAGTTAATTTGGACTGCACTTATTCATTAGACGAAATTGCACTGTTTTCCTTTAAATTAAATGGCTGGTCTTTAATTTTTCCCCTTCAATATCGAACTTATGCCTAGCGGGGAATAAGTTCTTTAAGGAGTCAGGCATAACTTGTGAAATATTAAGATGCAAAAATATAAACTTATGCTCGACGAAAAAGTTGTCGTCTTAAGGAGAAAAAATTAACACCACAAAATAGGGTCAATAATACAAATGATCCCTTATTTTACCCTCTAAATAAAAGGCTGATTTACACAGATAACCACTTTATGGCTGTTTTTAAACTTTAGAAAAATTAGACCAGTAGTTCAAAGTTCAAAAGTAACCATCTGATCTGAAGTTTAAAATTTTAAAACTAATATATAGACAACACTAAATAAATACATCACCCCTATAATTAATTTCAACATATATACTTGTAGTAGTAAAAGAGAATTTAAAATGTGTTGCGGGCTAGCATGCGGGTTATTTTGTTTGTTCAAATTTTGGTTATGACAACTTAGCTTCCCTTATATGTGAGTCTGATCCAAAGGCTTATTAACTTCCGGCCTATCATATATTATCATTGGACATGTGGACAGATTTGGAAACCCAAAAGCCTATAAAGCAACACATTTTGTAGATAGTTGTTATCCATCAAGTAGGTACAGATTTGTCTACAATTAGTTGATGCCCAAATCCAATTCACAAAATTGCTTTGTAGAAACATGTTGCATAATTCGATGGTGCTCTGTTAGTCCATTTTACTATGAATCAAGCCCAAGTTGGTCCATTCCAAGACAACGTTTGATCCAATCTGTTTGGATCTCTGATGCAAAAAGCTTTTTCGGCTTTCTGTTTTTGTTTTTGTAAGATGAATAATCTCTCTTGGGATTCCTTTCATTAATCACAATATATATAGTTGTACAAAAGTTGATTCCTAATACTGTAAGAATTCTAACTTATCTTAAATGGTTGATTCCTAATACAATAAGAATCCTAAGTTACCTTAAATGGTTGATTCCTAATACAATAAGAATCCTAAGTTACCTTAAATATACATCTATTATAATTACAAAATATACTGTGAATATTCAGAGAATATTCGCTAATACTCGCCCTCAGTCGGAGCGGGAGGAGGCCGAACGCTAAGGCTGGATAGGAAGTCGGTGAAGAGCTGTCTCGGTAGTCCCTTTGTGAAAATATCTGCATACTGATAGGAGAGGAAGGCACGTGTAATAGTTTGACCTGACCAAGGGCAATCTTCTCTCGCACAAAGTGAATATCCATCTCAATATGCTTAGTCCGCTGATGTTGGACCTGATTGTGAGACATATAGATGACAGATATGTTGTCACAATAGACTATAGACGCCTTTCGTAGTGGACACTGGAGCTCCAAAAGAAGATTTCGGAGCCAACAGATGTCAGCAACGACATTAGCAACTCCGCTTCAGCACTCGAACGGGATAGTGTGGCCTGCCGCTTGGCGGACCATGAAATAAGATTATTTCCAAGAAATACACAGTAGCCTAAGGTGGAGCGACGTGCGTCGGGGCATCCTGCCCAATCTGCATCCGTGTAGGAGAGTAACTTGGTTGGGGCAGAGGGGTAGAGATGTAGTCCAAAGTCCAGTGTGCCCTTAACGTATCTGATAATACGTTTGAAGGCCGAAAAATGGGACTCTCGAGGGTCGTGCATAAACAGACACACCTGCTGAATGACATATGCAATATCAGGCCTAGTGAATGTAAGATACTGAAGGGCACCTGCAAGACTCCGATTTAGAGTGGGATCAGAAACTGGCGCATCGTCATTGGCACTGAGCTTGGATTTCGAGTCAACAGGAGTTGGCATAATTTTACAATTTGCCATCTTAGCCCTATACACTATCTCTTCTGCATATTTACGCCGACACAAAAACATAGTAGCTGCAGATCTGGTCACTGATATACCTAAAAAATAACTCAGCTTGCCCAAGTTAGTCATAGCAAATTCAGTTTTGAGTAGAGCAATGATTTCATTCTTCAAACCGTCAGATGAGGCAGAAAGAACAATGTCATCCACACATAATAGCAAATAAGCAGTGCTGCTACCTCGATGAAAAGTGAAGAGAGAGTTATCACACCTGCTACATATAAAACCGATCTGCATAAGATACCTGGGAAAGCGATCATACCAAGTGCGGGGTGCTGTTTCAAGCCATACAATGACTTTCTAAGACGACTTACAAACTGTGGGATTGTCGGATGAACAAAGTCAGGGGGCTGATGCATGTACACAGTTTCTTTCAAATCCTCATGAAGAAATGCATTCTTGACATTAAGTTGATGGATCGGCCAATGCATGCCCATAGCAATACTGAGAACAGTCCGAATAGTGGTCGATTTAACAACCGGGTTGAATGTCTCACAACAATCAATACATTCCTACTGATTAGTGTCATTAGCAACTAGTCTTGTCTTATTCCGCTCCAAGTCACCACTGTCTCTGTACTTTTGACGAAATAGCCACATACATCGGATAATATTCACACCGTCCGATCTAGGTACCAACTCCCAAGTGTTCTACTTGATTAAAGCATTAAATTCCTCGCACATGGCCGCATTCCAATTAGGGTCCAGTTTGGCTAGTTTCGGATTTTTTGGAATGAGTGATATGGTTTGTGTGGAGAGGTTAAAGTGAACTTTGGGTTTGAAAATCCCGTGTTGAGCACGAGTTTCCATGTTATGGGTAGGCAGTGACCGCGGGGCCTCAGGCTCAGAACTCGTTGTCGGATTCTGAGGGGTGCCAGTAACGGGTGTTGGAGGTGACTGGTTTGTTGTCTGTGTCGGTGGGTTAGGTGGCGAGTTGGTGGAGCTGGGCAGTGGCTGCAGATTTTCGATGTGTGTGTAGATCAGATATGTGTCGGCGAGAGGGTTTCGGGATAGCCTATCGGGAGTTTGTTGGTTTGGTGGTGGTGGTGATTATTCGACCCTGTGAAGAGAAGACAGGGGCCGATGTGTTTGACGGACGACGTCGGTGACAGTCGCTGGTGGAGGCGAGACTGCCTGCGCTGGCGATGTTGACGTTTGAACAGTGGACGAAAATTAGAATAGTGATTTGACTGGTAGGGATAGATCTGTGTCATCAAGAAATGTGTAGTCCATGGTTTGAAATTTCCGAAGATTGGAAAATACGTCTCGTCAAATGTGACGTGGCGTGAGATAATAATTTTACGAGTGGACAGGTCATAGCACAAGTAAACCCTATGGTTAGACGCGAGACCAACGAAGACATAAGGCGTAGTTCGTGGTGCTAATTTGTGAGGAGCAGTGGAGACTAGATTGGGGTAGCATAGGCAACCGAAAATTCTAAGTTGGTCATAGGACGGGATCCTACGGTATAGAACTTCAGTGGGGGTCTTATTTTGAAGAGTGTTAGTGGGTAAAATATTAAGGATAGATTCTACTATTTTAACAGCATAGACCCAGAAAGGCGATGGAAGACATGCATGAAACAAAAGGGTGTGAACCATTTTATTGATGCTTCGTATAATGCATTCAACCTTTCCGTTTTGAGAGGAAGTATAGGGACAAGAAAAATGGAAAACCATGCCTTGTTTAGAGCAGAAAGTGTGAAATACCGAATTATTAAATTCGCGTCTGTTATCACATTGGAAAGATTTGATAGATTTTTTAAACTGTGTTTTAATGAATTTTTGAAATTCAAGGAACTTGGCAAAAACTTCAGATTTGAATTTTAGTGGGTAAATTCAGACAAAATGTGAAAAATCATCTAAGAATACTAGATAAAATTTGTGACCCAAAGAGCTAACAACCGGAGATGTCCACAAGTCAGCATGAACAATATCAAAAGGAGAAAAAGTAACACTGTTGGATGAAATAAATGGAAGACGAGTATGTTTGCCAAGCGGGCACGAAAAAAAGTGTTGGGCAAGTTTCCCATTATTACATTGAATACGCTTAGTAGTCCTAAGAAAATTAAAAACAGGGTCTCCGGGGTGCCCGAGTCTGTTGTGCCAAGTTGATGGAGAGATAGCCACAAGGGAAAGAGGTGATTGCGGTCTGACAGCGGAAGATTGAGTGAAGGGGTAGAGGTCTCTCACACTATTGCAGCGCGTAAGAATTTTCCCCGTATTGAGATCCTTCACAGAAAAACCATAAGGGTCAAATTCGACAGACACAGAATTATTGCGAGTGAATTTTCTAACAGAGATTAAGTTTATAATGATGTTAGGGGTGTAAAGGACGTGATTTAGGGAGAAATGTGGGTGGGGATGTTTGGTATGTGTGTTACCGTAACCTTCAATTGGAATGCGATGACCATTCTTGTGATAATAAATTGAGGACATCAGAATCAAGCAGTTGAGATAAGTTACCTGATGACCGGGTGAGGTGAGATGTGGCTCTGGTGTCTATGTACCAATTATCATCGGGTTGTTGAAGGTTCACGGTGCTGAAGGCCTAGCCCAAATCGATGGGGGCAGTTGCCTTCTTTGGTGATCTTTGGGACCGAGGTTATGTGAGCCTGTTCTTTGCTTTGATGGGCTCGCCTATTGGGTGGCGAGCCCAAAGACCGGTGACCAGGCGACTGGAACTAGGCCCATGCTATTGGGTAAGGGCATGCAGGCGAGGCCCAGTTCCCGGTATTGGGCTAGGGTTGCAGTCCAGCCCACTGGAAGTAGGGAGCATGGTTAGGGCCTGGTTGCTGGTTTCGGTAGCCCTTGCCGCGACCCTTTCCTTTGTTATTTTTGCCGCGACCTTTGTCGCCACGTTCTCCACCGCGGGACTGCTGCTGGTGGTGGTCTTGTGGTGATGGCGGGGTGGTGTTGGCTGTCGGTGGTGTCATATCGTCAACGGCTAACGCCTTTTGATTATGCTCCTCTTGTTTAGCACGGCGGGTTTCTTTCAACAATAGTTGTGAACGTGCCTTGGTGAAACTTGGTAGTGGGTTGGCCTGTTGAATCATCGTTGCAAGTGTATCGTATTCACCTTTCGGTAAACCAGCAACTAATTGAAGTACCATCTTGGTTTCAGAAACAGATGTCCCGACGTTGGAAAGTTGGTCGGCTATGAGTTTCAGTTGTTTGCAATATTTGGACATGTTGTTAAAATTCTCGAGACGCGTATTGTTGAATTGCTCTTCCAAATACACGGCCCGAGTATTTTTATTATCCTGAAATATTTCTTCCAACCGTACCCAAAGGTCACGTGCCGTAGCACCTGTTTTCATGATAGTGCACAATAAGTCCTTTGAGATGGTGTCGTATATCCACTATTTGACGATGGCGTCAAGACAACGCCATGTCGAGTCAGCAATGTCGGTGGGACGAGGAACAGAGTCATCAATATGGTCGAGCATGTTGTACGCACACGCATGAATATAGAACAGTTCTGTCCACATGAAATATTGACAGTCTTCTTGATCAAGAATTATAGGAATAGAGTTCTTGATGTTGGTAATGGCGAAATCCGGATGAAAAGAAGACGTTGAGCATGGTGGGGGGTTGTCAAAAGTGTCAGTGGAGGAACCGAAATTAGTGGGGGAAGACATGGTGGCCGTCAACCGAGTGAAGAGGAGAGATGGTGGTGGTCGGCGGCTTAGGGAGTAGATTTTAGGGTTTGGCTCTTGATATCATGTAAGATGGAATAATCTCCCTTGGGGATTCCTTTCATTAATCACAATATATATAGTTGTACAGAGGTTGATTCATAATATAATAAGAATCATAACTTACCTTAAATGATTGATTCCTAATACAATAAGAATTCTAAGTTACCTTAAATATACATCTATCATAATTACAAAATATACTGTGAATATTCGCTAATAGTTTTTCAAACTTTGTTAGTTTGATTTTTCTGAAAATCAATTAAACCAAACTCTGCGTACATTCTAGACTTTTCAGAACCTATTTATGGGATTGCACCGAATATGTTGTTGTTGTTGTCGTCGTCGTGTGCAAAGAACAAATTTTGCAATGATTGAAAGTTTTTTCTCAACACAATATCAACCACTTTTCTTCCAAGTTCCACCGTGAGTAACCAATGTCAAAGTATTATTCATCCAAAAAGGTTCTGGTGAAATGATAAGTACTCATTCATTCTTAATCAAAAGTTTTGAGTTCGAGCCTGAATATGAAATCACATTTGCTATGGAGCGTTTACCTCCCAGCGTGGGACAAATGCCGGGCCCGAAATAAAAAGAAAGTATTATTCACTACCTTCTTTTTTTGTGGGGAGTGAATCCCCATGTTTTTTTTTCTTTCTCAAAAGGTTTTATTTTCAAGTTCAGTCCAAAATGGCAGACATATCTAAAAAGATGGCAAATAAAGTCGTTGAAATTCCAACTTTAAATTGGATGATACAGTCAAATCAATTGTTCATTTTCTATGGCTTTTACTGTTTTTTAAGATTAGATTAGCGTGGACATTTTTTCTATTGTCGCCAAAACTGTGTCTCTGGAATAGTTCATACTTCATAGTGGAAAAATTAAACAAACAAGTCGTATTAAATGAGTAGTTTATATTTCTTCAAAATATTTCTTCTGATAGATTTAATTATCAAGTTAACTTAACTTGTTTAAAATGCTGTACTCAAGAAAAATATTTTACATCAAATGGAGAGAAATAATCTATTCATTTTCATTACAAGTCATTTCGACTCTTATTTCATCAATTAAACATGTAAAATATGGTTTTCAGCCTTTAATAATCAAATTGATCCTACCAATTATATA
Source organism: Anisodus acutangulus (assembly GCA_029783415.1). NCBI lineage: Eukaryota > Viridiplantae > Streptophyta > Magnoliopsida > Solanales > Solanaceae > Anisodus > Anisodus acutangulus. The sequence continues at coordinate 39,486,677 of CM056491.1, read as the reverse complement.
TTGTTCACATACCCTATCATTAACCTTCTACTATTACCATATGTTTTTCATCTTTATATCTAATCAATCTCCAGTTAGGGACCTATCAAATTGTTTTCAAGCAGTAAAACTCATATTACTGCCCTGAAGGACTATATGTTTGCATTAATCGTTCATTAAGTTCCATTTTATTAATTTACCTTTCTACAAGCTGGAAGTAATAGTTGATAATATGAATATCTTTTAGTATATGAACGTATATATCTGTATTTTAGTTTGTTGGTTGGATCTGAATCTACTCGATAGTTATCTAATCTCTTTCTTTTTTTCTACCTCCTCCACGAACAAAAGTATATAAAGGAATTAAGCTCCGTTGAAGTTGAATGAGCTTGTTCATTCACAATATGTATGTAATATGTACACTCCTATCATAATGACCCTAAGGTTTTTGAGATATTCAACTACTAAAATAACCATATAAATATTTTATTCTTATAAGATTATAGATTCAAAATATACTTTGAATTTATCCAAAGGAAAATAAGGCTATGCGTTACACATGTAAAAACATTGAGGCCGGGGAGGGGGGGGGGGGGTTTTCTTTAACCAGTGAATTGCCCTTCTTAAATTGTTTGACTTACACATGTTTCAAAAATCAAGACTTGCCTTTAGGCCGTTGATTTGGTACTTTAGATATCTTCCCTCCACAAAATGGAACAGAGAGAGACCAACAAGTACATAGAGTTTCCAATATTTTCGGAGGCCCAACTTTATGTGCATTATTTAATCTTGCACTACCATAAAGTTTATAAACCAACGTGAAGCAGAAAGAAGTCGATTCAGGATCTAAAATTTATTTAATTTTATAATAATTTAAGTTAATATATAATATTATTTGATGTATATTTATAAATATTTGGTGGAATTATATATATATATATATATATATAATCTAGGCAAAAGCTATTAAATTTACGTGAACTCATCTATTACATGCTAGATTCGCTTTTGCCATAATATGATGGAAAGAAGGAAAACAAAAAGTATAATTGATACTACTCCAAAAATAATACTAATCCGAATATGAAATTCAAGGGAAATCTTCTTAATAAGGGTTCAATTACTTCCTAAATTTTATACTGATGAATTTTCTATTTTCAATTTTCAATGCTAGCTGTGATAAAGAGAAGTAGGCCAACATATCGATTTCATTTTTTTTTTTGTTAACCCGGGTCTCGAGGCGACTTGTGCCTCCCTATCGCTAGCACCTGCACAAGTACTGGTACTAGACTCCTGGGGATGATGAGACCGGTCCTTCAGCACCCCACCACCAGGTAAATCGCGGGATGTGCACCCCGTGGTCAGTGTCTGTTTGCGTCCAACGGATCAATGCTACAAGGTTGACCCCCTCTTTCGGCTTGGCGGGGATCGAACCCACACTGCAACATGCTCGCGCGGCTTTTAGCGCCCAGGCTTTACCACAAGGTATATGCCCCGGAGGACGATATCCATTGAGGGGATTCGAACCTGCGACCCTAGGGTACATGCAAGAACCTTTCACCAGCAAACTGGAGCTTTTTGGATTCGATTTCTTTATTCTTTTGACAAAGTGTATAAAGAAGAGGTCAAATAGTAGACTATGGTTGGGTGTTAAGAGAACTTGAAGATAAGGTTGCTGGGAAATGGAATAATAGTTGGAGTCCTATACTCAAAACACTTTGCAAGTTCTATTATTGACTTCCAAACTTACACTAATGGAATATTTTTCAATTTTATTTTATTAATGGTATATCTCCCATTTTAGATAGAACTATAATTCTTTTGTAATTAGGTTAATTAGTTATCTAGTTTGTATCAAAGAATACTCTTGTTACCTTATATATATTGTATATCATTCATCAATAAAATCAAGGGAACATATTCCTTTATGGTATAAGTAGTCTAAAACTACAAACCCTACCGTAGTCGTCGATACACCTTCTCGGCCGCCACCTTTTTTCCACGTCGGAACCCTAGCCGTCGACCTCTCTCGGCCGCCCCCCTCTTTTCCACTACGGAACCCTAATTTTTCGGCCATTCTCCCTCCATCTTCCATGACTGACAAAACCAAATTTCATTAGGCACTTGCCGTAAACAACATTAAACACTTCATCCATGTGACTCTTGAGATAAAAAAAAGTCAATACTCCTCGTGGGCGGCGCTTTTTAAGATCCATTTTCGTGTTTACGAAGTTATCGACCACATCATCCCTCCCACGCCGAAGTCCACAGACATACCATCAGCTTCGACTTTTGATGATGCACTCTGGTCTCATTTGGATGCACCCGTCTTCTAGTGGATATACGGCACGATATCTAATGATCTGTTGCACACCATCATTGAGACCGATATCTAAAAATAACGTGGGAACGTTTGTACAGTATTTTCCACGAAACCAAAACTCAATGAGCGTTATACCTTGAAAATCAGTTCAAGGACGTTCATCGGGATGATTTCCCAAACGTGTCTGTCTATTGTCAAGAACTCAAGATGCTTGCCGACCAACTCTCCAACGTTGGTGCACCAGTCACTAATCAACGATTTGGTAATGCAACTTATTGCATGTTTGAACGAATCCTATGACGGCATTGCCATCATCCTTCATCAATGCACGTCGTTACCTCCGTTTTATGAGGCCCGTTCAAAACTCATCTTTGAGGAAACTCAGAAAATCTAGCGGAACACCACTCGGGCCATCATTGCCGATGCTGCCCTCACCACCACCATCAGGCCCTCCGTCGATGGCAGGGCCTCCCGGTCCGGCAACCAGAACCGTCGGCCAAAATACACGAAACAGACCGCTTCCTCCCGTAACTACCACCGGAGCAGGCAGTCTGTCAAGGGCTGTGGCGGAAGAAATTCTCGCAACAACGGCGGCGTGAAGAGGTAGTCCCCGCCGACCAAAAATAGCCAGCAACGACCGCGATAGTGGGAGCAGCCTCTGCCGTGGGCTACCTACTCACCGTGGGCCATGTAGGCCCCACCGTTATGGGTCTCCCCTCCTTGCCCGTATAAGATATATTCGTGGACTCCACCTTAAAACCGACAGGCCCAACCTGGCATACTTGGCCCACATCCACAACAGACCTACACAGCACAGGCCCCCCCGCCATCGACTTATACACAGACTGACGTTGAGGTAGCTATGAGCACAATGTCACTCAACACTCCAGATGAAAATTGGTATATGGACATGTTACCCCTACTACCTCTACCAGAAAAACATCTACCTCGTTCCATTATAATTATGCAAATAAATAATTAAAGTTAAGAAAATTAAAATTAAGTAACAATAATAATTTAAATAAAAAAGGAACGAGTGTACCAAACGCCGACGTAACGTCGACGTGTAATCGATGTTGAAAATTGAAACTTTGCTCGATGATCCTCAAACTAGTTGCCAACTTCACTCCCAATTTTTGAACTTTGATAGAAATTACCAAATAAAATATAATATTTAGTGTGCAATCTAGACTTGTAGAGAGAGAGAGATGGTAGGAAGATTTGTGAGAAAAATGATACATTTATAGTTGAGAAATAGGGTTAATGTGTAAATATACTAACTTACGTGTTAAAAATAAATATTAAGGGGGTAGGGGGTTTATGGGGTGGGGTGGGGGGCAAAATGGTTGTTTGTAGTTGTTGCCAACGGCTATAATCAGTAAACGGGGTGGGATGCCGGGTCGATGGCGGGACGGGGCGGGACCGGACGGGACCGGGATAGGTGGGACCATCCCTAGTCCCTTCCCGATTTCGAACCCATTATCGACAATCTCCATCCCCTAATTTCCCCGGCAGGACCGGGTCGGGTCGGTATCGGGACGTCCCGGCCCACTGGTCAGCCTTCGAAAAAATAAGTTTCACAAGTAGCATTCCAAGCTCATTGCCTCCTCCCTACCCCCAACGCCTCCAACCCTCACCCCTTAACCAACAACCCCGGCCACACACGATCCCTCGCTCCCCACTCCTTCCCCATAATATTTTTCTAAATTACATGTTTTTGGAATAATAATTTTTTGCTCACTTCTCAAATACTGATTTTTTTACTTATTTTCATGAATACATTTTTTAAAGAAACATTATTCAAGTATGTACCAAACATACCTTTGATCTCCCATGAATTTCACTCGCTTCATTAGCTCAGCATGAAGTGCTGAAATGATAAGGAATACGTTCATTTGCTGAATACATAATAATTATTTATTTACATTTCTGGACCCATAAAGAAAAAAGGTAAGAGGATGGGCATTGCATCATATAAAGTTGGATAATCAAATGCAACACAAAGTAAAAGATGGGGAGTGTGATCCACACTTATTACCCACTCCAATTCTGTTGTGTGTTCTTACGTGGTCTCCATAAGCCCAAAATGTGAACCAAAATTCTATCTTTTTTTATAAACATTTTTATTGTACTAATTTAGGTGGGACAATTTAAATCTCCGAAATGAATTCTCAAGCTCAATTTGATTATTAGAAAAACACTTAACATAGTTAATATACAATCCGTTGGCTAATTAGTATCAATTCTTGATCCACTATACTTTGATTGTTTTTATTAATCTATGCCAAGCAAGTGAAAGATTGTACAAAGTGGAAATTGCATGAACCAAAATGTAGTTTAACCTGTTTGTAAATTACAAAGACTATCACTATGTATGGTATTTGATTAAACAGAAAGATTTTAAGCGAATGATTGCATGGTGTTTATGACTTGAAAAATGCAAGCTATGAACTTTTTTATGAAAATGTAGTTGTATGAATTGTTACTTTGAGGGTAATTGCAATTCGCAAGATGTTATGAATTTAATATATTGACGGTAAATTATAATTCTTTCAAGTTATAGTTTTGTGCACGTGGTCAACCTTCTCGAATTCCCCAATCACTTGGTGGCCAACTCCTTTTGGAGATCCCCAAAATCTCAATCACTCTTCAATGGCTTTGTGCACGTGGTTTATTTAGAACAAAGGAAAACTATATTTTATTAGCAAGTGGTCCTTTCCTTAGCATCGCAGTCAATTGTACAGGGCATAAATTCCATGTGGATCACAATAATTAATTAATTATAATTAATTTACGCATTCTCTAGAGCGGATGTTCAATCAAAATCAAAACTACAGTTCAGCTGAATTAACTATCTTCAATTCAAATTATATATGTGTACTAAAACATTTGCTAAATATGTAAACATATGAAATTTCGAACTCAATAACTTTAGTGATCAGTATCAATGACATCCCAAACTGAATTGAGGTAGCTCCCTGATTTCTTATAGTCAAGGTAAAGGTTCAAACTTCATCAGTAGCATATCATTTCCTCACCTTTTCCTCTTTCCCTTTCGTAATCTAATTGAAAGAAATAATTCCTTCATTATTTTTATTAATAAAAAAGTATATATATATAATTTATAATTTTTATAATATTAAAATTTTATTCCTATTCTAATCACAAAACCTTATTCTACTTGTACAAGAATCCTATAATTATGGTATGTATACAATTCTAATTATGGACAAAACTTAACCAAAACCTCGTACACTAAACTTGACCAAAATCGTGATATACCATATATGTATATCACGGGATACCATATATTTAACACACCTCCGCAGTCATAGCGGGCGGTCTTCGTACGCTGAGACTGTCTCTAAAATCTTCTAAAAGGACTGAGGGAAGCCTCTTTGTAAAGATGTCTGCAATTTGATACCTGGAAGGGACATGGCAGACGCATACTTGTCCATGAGCTACCTTTTCGTGAACAAAGTGAATGTCCATCTCGATGTGTTTAGTGCGCTGGTACTGAACCGGATTACCAGAAAGGTGGATGATACTAACATTATCACCATAAACCAATGTAGCTTTCTGAATAGGACAATGAAGCTCCAAAAGAAGATTATGTAACCAACAAGATTCAGAGACCACATTGGCTATCCCTCGATACTCGCCTTCTGCACTAGAGCGGAATAATGTCGACTGACGCTTTGCAGACCATGAGACCAAGTTATTACCAAGAAACATACAATAGCCAGACGTAGACCGTCTGGGGTCCGGACAGCCACCCCAATCAGCATCTGTATACGAGACAAGTGTAGATGTCGACGACGGTTATAAATATAAGTCATAGTCAAGCGTCCCCTGGATGTACCGAATAATGCATTTGAGTGCATTCATGTGCTCAACCCTGGGATCATGCATAACAAACACACCTGGGCATACATAATATCTGGTCTCGTGAAGGTAAGATACTGAAGGGCCCGTGAAAGACTGCGATAGCGGGTCGGATCCTCATAAGGCGAACCTGTCGTAGCACCCAACTTGGGTTTAGTATCAACCAGAGTGGAAGTGAACTTACAGGATGGCATCACAACCCTCTCAATGATCTCAGTTGCATACTTCCTCTGAGATAAGAACAACCCACCTGCATGACGAGTGTCAGCAATCCCCAAAAAATAACTCAAGGGCCCCAAGTCTTTCATAGCAAACTCAGAACTGAGCATCGTCATGATAGACTAGCGTAGTGCATCAGAAGAGGCAGTCAAGATAATATCATCCAATCCACATATAAGAGTATATAAGCCACGGAAGAACCACGGCGACATATGAACAATGAATTATCAGACCTGCTGGGAGAGAACCCAATAGTCGAAACATAGTCTGCAAACCTCTTATACCAAGCCTTTAGAGACTGCTTAAGCCCATACAAGGACTTATTCAACAAACAGAATCCCTAAACCCCAAAGGTTGATGCATATATACTGTCTCCTTGAGATCACCATGTAAGAAAGCATTCTTCACATCTAGCTGATGAATGGGCCATGCTTTCGAAAGAGCCAAGCTGAGCACAGTGCGAATGGTAGCCGGCTTAACCACCAGACTAAAGGTCTCACCACAATCCACACCAACCTACTGAGTATTACCATCACCTACCAAACGAGTCTTATGCCTCGCAAAAGAACCGTCAGAATTGTCCTTATGAGCAAAAATCTGCATAAACCGAATAATCTTAACACCATAAAGACGAGGCACCAACTCCTACATCTTATTATCAATAAGAGCATTATATTCGTCGGTCATAGCAATTTCCCAATTCGGGTCATTTAAAGCGGCACAGGGTTACGGGGTAAAGGGAATTTAAGGATTTGAGGTGCGGGACACGTTCGAAAAATGGTGGATAATATATGGGGAGATACCCTCATCCAAAAAATTATACGAACTAGGCACGAGACTACATACTTTAGCAAATGAAAATTGGGACTCGTCAAAAATAACATGGCGACTAATGATGATTTTATTAGATGATAAATCAAAATATTTGTAACCACGATGATTGGACGGATAACCTAAAAATACACAAGGGGTAGAACGGGCCTGAAGTTTGTTAATTGTGGTGGACGGAAACAACGGATAACATAAGCACCCAAAGACCCTAGGATAGGAAAATGAAGAAGTCTTATTAAATAAAATTTGAAGAGGGCACGAATATGTCAAACTTTTGAGAGGAAGAATGTTAAGAAGAAAGGTAACCATTTGAAGAGCATGATGCCAAAACGAATGAGGTACTGAAGCATGAATCAATAAAGTTCGGACAATGTTATTAAAGGTATGAATTTTGCGTTCGACTTTTCCATTTTGTGAAGATGTATGAGGACAAGAAAACCGAAAATTAATCACATTATTAGCACAAAATTTCTGAAATACCCCATAATCATATTCTTTGCCATTATCACATTGAATATTTTTTATTTTCCATTCGAATTGAGTTCTAATGAATACTCTAAATTTTAAGAAAGCGGAAAACACTTGATATTTTTTCGCTATCGGAAAAATCCATAAAAAATTAGAATAATCATCCAAAAATATAACATAATAACGATGACCCAAAGAACTGAGAATAGGAGATGTCCATAAATCGCTATGAATAATATCGAATGACATTAAAGTATGAGAATTGGATTCTACAAAAGGCAATCTAACAATTTTTCCTAAAGAACAAGATTGACTATTCGGAGTACTATGCGTAACCTTACAAGAAATAAAATTATTTTTATCTAAATAAGACAAAATAGACGACCCCGGATGACCTAGACGGGCATGCCACGAGGAGGGAGCAAGGGCTGCAAAAGTTGATGGCAAGACTTGACTAGAGAAACTGGAACTTGGCGTGATAGGATAAAGATCTCTCCTACTATCACACCTCATAAAAGGTCTGCCCGTCTTCAAATCCTTCACAGAAAACCAAAACGGATCAAATTCAACATTAACGGAATTATCAGTGGTTAATTTACGGACAGACACCAAAAATTTTAATCAATTTAGGGGCATGAAGGGTATTTTTCAAGATAAGGGTTGGATGGGGGGGGACAATGTTTTATGACCATAACCACGAATCGGAATTGAATTACCATTACCAACAATTATGCCACGACTGTTGCTCAAATTAGAATAAGACGAGAGAGTACCTTGATTTGACGTCATATGAGAGGTTGCACCTATGTCCATGTACCAATTTCCATCTGTCGAATTTAATCCAAAAGTGTGCATTGCAGCCTCAATATCGATCGGGGTGGGGCCTGCTGCATGATGGGCCTGAGGAGGCCGGGGCCCAAGCACACCGGCTTGCTGCCCCGGCCCATAACTGGAGCGAAATCCACTACTGGGCCGAGAAAATTGCTGGGCCTAAAACTGGGCAGCCCAGTTCAACGGTACTTGAGGGGCTGTTGGGCCACTGCCCACTGGTCCAGGCCCACTGCCATGAGGCCTAGGGCGGGAACTAGTGGGACAATGGCCCACTGCTGACTGGATGGGGCCAATTACCTATATTTTAGCCTCCACCACCACTGCCGGAACCACCGCATTTGCCACCGCATTTTTTGCCATTATTTTTTCGAGTATTCTTGCCACCACCGTGAGCACGGTTTTGGCCCCAATCTTCAACAAACCCCGGAGAATTAGTGTAGGACATCATCATGACTACGGGACTAGCATCGGTAGCCGCCTTTTTGGCCAAGCATGCCTCTTCGAGCGTAAGCATAGAACGAGCCTGATAAAATTGCGGAAGAGGACTGCTCTGACGAAGAAGCATGCCAACACCACTATAGGCCTCAGATATGCCTGCAGCCATTTGTAAAACCAAACGATTATTCAAAACTGGCGCGTCAATATTGCGGAGTTGGTCCGCCAATTCCTTCAACCTTTTGCAATAAGCCGAAACGTTAGAGAAATCTTCCATGTTGACGTGGGAGAAATCCTGCTCAAGAGTAACGGCTCTAGAATTTCGATTAACTTGGAATATGTCACGCAACATATCCCAAGCAGCCTTCGCCGTAGCGTCCAGCTCTATAATCATCTGCAACAGGTCGGTAGAGATAATGGAGTAAATCCACTGAAGGACGGTGACATCAAGAGCCGTCCACAACTTAGGATCATCCTCGCGTTTAGGCACCTCCGTATCCTCAGGAGCCGCGGGAATTATATGATGGATAACTTGATGCGAACGTGCGTGAATTTTGAACAGTTCGGCCCACGTCACATATTGGACGTTTTCTATTTCAAGAATAAGAGGGATATGATTCTTGATGTTAGAAATAACAAGGGCAGGGTGAAACGTGTTCTTGGAAGTAGACATAACGAAAAAATAATAGGTGATTGAAGGATTTAGAGGAAGGAATTAGGGATCGGAAAAATCCAACGGAAACCGAGCATGAACTCTCGGAATTCGTGATGTGGCCGAAAAATTGGAGAGGAAATTTTTAACATAGACTTCTGATACCATGAAAGAAATAATCCCTTGATTATTTTCATTAATGAAAGAGTATATATACAATTTACAATTTTCATAATATTAAAATCTTATTTCTATTCTAATCAAAAAACTTTATTCTACTTGTACAATAATCCTATAATTATGGTAAATATACAATCTAATTATGGACAAAACTTAACCAAAACCGTGTAATAAGAAAAATAAATCATAAAAATGACATCTGGAACTTATAAAATTTAAATTGAATCTGTCTCTACACACTAGTCCCCCAACTTCTCTTCTCCAAATTTAAAGATCAAGTGGGCAGCAGATAAAATTCTAAGTATATCTGGTAATTTAGGTAACAAATATGTCCACCAGATGATGACCAGAAAAAACCTGCTCAAAAGCACTAAGCAGAAAATTGGGGGGAATGTGTTGTTGCTTGAAGTTGAGTGAAAGGGAACCAAATATTCAGTGCTAAGAGGAGAAAGAATAGAGCACAGCCACAAGTTTCATGTGGGTTTGCCGACCTTGTACTGCTATTCCCTTCTCAGTGAACCATAATGATTATACCTATATTGGACTACTACATTTGGTCTGTGGCACATTTATGACCATATTTCTGCCGATTATATGCATATATAGTCAAAAAATTTCCATTTTCTGGCTTTGTCAACCCAACTGTGGAGATGTTACAATACTGTTAGGCCGAGAAGTGATATATATATATATATATATATATGTTGAGTATTTTTTGCTCTATGATACTTTATAAAGCAGTACGGAAAGTATATAACTATTACAAGTATTCGAAAGGATAAACAAAGATTCAATAATTAATCTAGAAATCTGAAAATTACAATATAACCACAAAACTGAAATTACAATTTTGTTGAAGACGGAAAAATGGAAACTGGTTTTGCTGAGTCGAGTGTGACACTCTGTCCTTAAGACAATATTGCCCCGTATGTATCCTTTATACGTCCTGGACAATTTGTCTCCCAAGATAAACAAAGAATGGAACACTTGAGCAAAGGAACCTCAAGAGCTAACGTGAAGAATATTGAGTCACGAAATGATGCCTTGGAAGGTGTAGGAAGAAACTGCTTTTGCTTGTGTATTTTTCTCATTTTTCGTGTATCATATATGTGTGTTCTTAGTGCTCAACAATAGTGTAAGGGGTGTTTATATAGGTGATGGAGGGTTGAAAAACTGCCTCCATAATAGCCAAATAATGGTCATTATGGAGGTAGTAAAGTCACCAACATAATTGGTGAAAGACCAAAGGATTTTGGCCATTATAGGAGGAGTAATTCAGCCAAAATAAATGGCTGAATTGAGTGCTTGGCGTTTCTGCTTTGACTGTCCAAATTCTGACGTTCTGGAAACTTCAGGGACCAAACTGTACTTTTGGCAAAGTTCTGGTCCGAACTGTACATATGGAAACTTCTGGGATCAAACTGTACTTCTGGCAAAGTTCTCTGGCCCAAAAAGATAATATCAGAAGACCCACAACCCACAACCCGAGAGTAGGACCGGACGGGACGGGCGCGCGGCGGCGGTGCGCGTGTGGTCTTTCCTTGAACCGAAGCACATCTAGGTCCTCCCTCCTTTAAACACATGGGATACCCCTTGGGGTCCCAAACCCCAAACCAATTTCGAGTCTTATATACACAACAATTCTTTCTTCCTCTACCGATGAGGGAGAATTGAACCCAATACCACACTTTCCATGCTTCAAACACCTTACTTCGTGGACCAATATCTCTTTCATTTCTCAATGAAATTTGACGATTCTTGGCCCTGCGGTTATCTACGTACTTAGTAAATCATGCATATGTGAAGAACTGGATTCTCCAACCTACGTAACACTAGTGTTTAAGCCGTTAAAGTTGGTCGGTCGCAACTCCCGCCAATGACAAATTTCCAACAATATATATATATATAAATAGCACACCTACTGATAATTGTGCTTACCAAAATTTAAATTAGAAAAAAACACTTCTAGAATTTGAACCTCCATATATTACGGTATTCGTAATAGCTTTATCGACAACTAGGTCAATACCCTTTAAATCCAAAAATATACAGAGAATTTCTTTTATCAAACCGGAGTGCAAACATCTAATAGAACTATAGAAGTGTACATAATTTGTGTTGAAACTCATATACATCATACACTAGTCCATATTATAAGCTACTCATTTATTTGAACCCAATAAATTTAGCTCAAACATCAATACTTATTTTTTAAAAGCTCACTAAATAAATATAATAATAAATTTTGAATTCAATAAATCAAATTCATTGTGATAGCATCAAAAACTGAATTCATAAGTTCAAATTTAAATTCTAAATTCACTTTTATTCATAACTAACAATGTGGATCGGAGTATATTCAGCAACTGCGGCCTATATTGGTTCCAAGTGGCTTTGTTATATGTAATGACTAACGAAAAGTGCTTTAATTTTTCTATTTACTTTAGTTAACACTAAAATAATGATCTGATAGACCATCTACTTTTGATCTCAGTAAAGCTTAGTTCCAATTAATCTTCTTTTCTCTATCTTATCTTATCCGACGTTTGCATCTCCTTATTTAGTAGCTTGTAAAGTAACCTCAAACACAACGCTCAATTATATTAGACCACTTAGCCCAATCCTGCAATTCCTTAATTTAACCCCCCATTCCACCCAACCCCACCCACCAAAAAAACAATTTTCTTATTAAATACTCCCTCCGTCCCAAAATATTTATCATATTTTTCTTTTTTAAAAGTCAATTTAACTAAATTTTAAAATTAAATTAGATTATATTAATTTAATATTAAAATTTAAATATTAGAAAATTATACAAAAATATTATAAGTTGCAATTCTTTTCATATTAATATGATAAAAATATAGCTCAAAATGTTGATAAAAATTCATATTGCTTGACTCTTAAAAACGTAATATAATAAGTATATTGGAACGGGGAGTATATTTTAGCTGGAACACATAAAGCAACTGTCATTACATATTCCTTAAACCGTGGTTGTGTTTGATAGGACGTAAAATTTTCATTAAATATTTTACATGAAAAAGTTCTCATAGAAATTAAAATGTTGGACTCTTTGGTTCTCCTAGTTTTGTAATTACAATTGTCAATACAGTATTCATTTTAATTTTATTATGGTGGGGAGCATCTGGGATAAATTAGAATCTATCAGCTTCCATAGTGAAATGTCACTAGGACTTGTAAGAGAAGGAAAAAAAACTATAGAAGATATAGAAGGAAATTGATGGTACGTGGTGGAAGCAACTTGTCTCAGTAGAATATTTGAGGAGCTTCAAATAAAAAAGTATATTTTAAAGTGGCTGCATTAGACTTTAAAGGTTAGGACAAATGGACAATTGGCTAACCATTTCCGTATACAACTATATCATGCAACTAGCTTGTGAAGATACTTATAAATAGAATAGGTTTTTGAGTTTTACTTTTTTCTTATTAAGTAGTAGTATTCTAATCCGTCCTTCTCAATTTTCTATTATCAAAAATTTGTGCCGTAAAATATAATTTATTCACTTTTTAATAATGGTAAACATGTTTTCATTAAAATTCTGAAAAACTTTTTAATTTTTTTTATATGAAAACACTACTATTTAGATTTTTTCACTGACATATTGTGTGAAATAGTCGCTGAACATTTTTCTTTGTGAAAGAAATAATTCCTTGATTATTTTCATTAATTGAAAGGCTATATATACAAGTTACATAATAAGAGAATCTCATTCCTATTCTATTCCTAAAACTTTATTCTATACATTTATGATAATACATTAATTATGGTAATACAATACTAATTATATTACAACCTTACCTAAACTAGGATACTAAATATTTACCATAAACTACTCATAATAATCAGCCCATCCGAGGGCCAATCCGTTAGCATAGCCAAGACCTAATATACATAATATATGTGTAATGTGTATATTTAACACACACCCGCAGTCATAGCGGACGGTCTTCACACGCTGAGACTGTCCCTAAAATCTTCAAAAAGGACCGAGGGAAGACCCTTTGTAAATATGTCGGCAATTTGATATCTCGACGGTACATGACATACGCGAACTTGACCACGGATAACCTTTTCACGGACAAAGTGAATGTCCATCTCGATATGTTTAGTACGTTGGTGCTGAACCGGATTACCAAAAAGGTAGATGGCACTAATATTATCACAATATACCAAGGTTGCCTTCTGAATGGGACAATGCAGCTCCAAAAGCAAATTACGTAACCAACATGATTCTGAGACCACATTAGCTACCCCTCGATATTCAGCCTCGGCACTTGATCGGGATAGAGTCGATTGACGCTTTGCAGACCAGGAGACCAAGTTGTTGCCAAGAAACATACAATATCCTGACGTAGACCGTCTGGTGTCGGGACAGACACCCCAATCAGCATCTGTATAGGAGACCAGTCTAGACGTCGAGGAAGGATATAAATGCAACCCAAAATCAAGTGTACCTTGAATATACCGAATGATGCTTTTGGGCGCATTCATGTGCTCAACTCTGGGATCATGCATGAACAAACAAAGCTGATGGACAGCATACGTAATATCCGATCTTGTAAAGGTCAGATACTGAAGGGCCCCTGCAAGACTGCGATAGCGGGTCAGATCCTCGTAGGGTGCGCCGGCCGCGGCACTACGATTCGGCTTCGTATCAACTGGAGTGGAAGTGGAATTACAGGAAGACATCTCAGCCCTCTCGATGATCTCAGCTGCATACTTTCGTTGAGACAAGAACAATCCATCTGAATGGCGATTGACGGCAATCCCCAAAAAGTAACTAAAAGGCCCTAAGTCTTTCATAGCAAACTCAGAGTTGAGCATGGTCATGATAGACTGGCGTAAGGCATCGAAAGAAGCAGTCAAAATGATATTATTCACATACAAAATAATGTTGGCCAAGGACGAACCACGACGGTAGATGAACAAGAAATTATCTGACCTGCTGTGAGTGAATCAAATAGTCGAAACATAGTCAGCAAACCTTGTATACCAGGCCCGTGGAGACTGTTTAAGCCCTTATAAGGACTTCTTCAACAAACAGACATGATGAGGGTGGTTGGGATCCCTGAATCCCAACCGCTGAAGCATATAAAATGTTTCCTTGAGATCACCATGTAGGAAAACATTCTTGACATCCAATTGATGAATAGGCCATGCATTCGAAAGAGCCAAGCTAAGCACAGTGTGAATGTTAGCCGGCTTGACCACCGGACTAAACGTCTCCCCACAATCTATACCAACCTGCTGAGTCTTACCATCACCCACAAGCCGCGCCTTATGTCGAGCAAATGAACCATCTGAATTCTCATTGTGAGCAAAAATCCACATAGACATGATCACATTAATACCAGATGGATGGGGCACCAACTCCTACGTCTTATTATCAATAAGAACATTAAATTCATCAGTCATAGCAATTTTTCAATTCGGGTCGTTTAAGGCAGATACAGGATTACGGGGCAAGGGGGATTTAGAGACATTAGAATGTAAATTAAAATGTATTTTTGGTGTAAAAATATCCCGTTGACTGCGAGTGACCGGTCTATAACTCGAGGAAGAATTGAGTGGATTTTGAGAATTTGTTGGGTGCGGAGACGGGTGGCGGCCAGGCGATGGGCTGCCGCCCATCACGATAATTCGGGCGATGGAATCGGACCCGTTCGAGTCTGGATTGGCCCAATCGCTGGAATTGGTCCAGTGGATGTACTAGGAAAGACATGGGGGTGACGGGTCTGTGGGGCCAGCGGACAGTGGGCCCGCTGAAGAATTTGGGGTGCAGGATATGTCCGAAAAATGTTGAATAACATATGGGGATATATTATCATCCAAAAAATTATACGAACTAGGCACATGAGTATTATCTTTAGAAAATGGAAATTGGATTCATCAAAAATGACATCGCGATTAATGATGATTTTATTAGAGGATAAATCAAAGCATTTATAGCCACGATGATTAGATGGAAAATCCAAAAACACACACGGAGTAGATCGGGCCTGGAGTTTGTTAATTGTGATAGATAGGAATAACGGATAACACAAACACCCAAAAACACGAAGATGTGAATATGACGGATTTTTATTAAATAAAATTTGAAGTGGGGAAGAACATGTCAAACCTTTTGAAGGAGTTATGTTAAGTAGATATGTAGCCATTTTAAGAGCATGATGCCAAAAATATGGGGGTACGGAAGCATGAAGTAATTGAGTGCGGACAATATTATTTATGGAACGAATTTTACGTTCGGCTTTCCCATTTTGTGAAGATGTATGAGGACAAGAGAAACGAAAATTTATCCCATTATTAGCACAGAATTCTCGTAACACCCCATTGTCATATTCTTTGCCATTATCACACTGAATATTTTTTATCTCTCGGTCGAATTGGGTTCTGATGAATGCTCTAAATTTTAGGAAGATGAAAAAAACTTGAGATTTCTTCGCTATTGGAAACGTCCATAGAAATTTAGAATAATCATCCAGAAAGAGAACATAATATCGATGACCCACAGAACTAGGAACATGGGATGTCCATAAGTTGCTATGAATAATATCAAATGACATTAAAATATGAGATTTTGATTCTACAAACGACAACTTAACAATTTTTCCTATAGAACAAGATTGAGAATTTTGAGTACGACTCGTTCCCTTACATAAAATAAAACTATTTTATCTAAAAATGACAAAATAGAGGACCCTGGATGACCAAGACGAGCATGCCACAATGAAGGAGAAATGGCTGCAAAAACTGACGGCAGGGTTTGACTCGATAGACCGGAACTAGGTGTGATAGGATAAAGATCCCCCCTACTATCACACCTCATGAGTGGACTCCCAGTCTTGAAATTCTTCACAGAGAACCCAAACGGATCAAATTCAATAGAAACAGAATTGTCAGTAGTGAATTTACGGATGTCACTAAATTTTTAATCAATTTGGGGGCATGAAGGGTATTTTTCAAGATAATAGGAGGATGGGGGGGGGGGGGAGACAACGTTTTATGACCATACCCACTAATTGGAACAGAATTACCATTACCAACAATTATACCACGGGGGTTGCTCAAATTGGAATAAGACGAGAGCGTACCTGAATCGGACGTCATGTGGGTAGTGGCCCCGGTGTCCATATACCAATTTTGGTCCGGTGG
The DNA here is from genome assembly GCA_029783415.1 of Anisodus acutangulus. Lineage (NCBI taxonomy): Eukaryota > Viridiplantae > Streptophyta > Magnoliopsida > Solanales > Solanaceae > Anisodus > Anisodus acutangulus. The sequence continues at coordinate 39,469,694 of CM056491.1, read as the reverse complement.
ATTTAAACCAAGCGTGTGCATTGCGGCTTCGATGTCGGTATGTGTTGGTGCTGCGGTGTGATGGGCTTGCGGGGGCCAAGGCCCAAGCACCCCTGCTTGCGGTCTCGGCCCACACTGCTGATAGTTATAACTGGACCAGGCCGAATTGGGCCTGGATGCCGCCGGGCCGCCACTGCTCGGGCCGCCACTACCGGCCGAGGAAACCGCCGGGCCCAAGTCGTTGTTGTGGGCCCATCACATCGCATGTGAGGCCCACTATGGGCCCCAGAACTGTTGCTGTTGCTGCTGACCACCGCGAGGACCGCCACCGCCACCACCATTCTGCCGGCGCGCCAACGTTGCGAAGTTGGTCCGCCAATTCCTTTAATCTTTTGCAATAAGCCGAAACATTAGGAAAATCTTCCATATTGACGTGGGAGAAATCCTGCTCAAGGGTAACGACTCTAGAATTTTGATTATCTTGGAATATATCACGCAGTCTATCCCAAGTTGCCTGTGTCGTAGCGTCAGGCTAAATAATTGTTTGCAAAAGATCGGTAGATATGGTGGAATATATCCACTGAAAAACGGTAGCATCAATAGTCGTCCACAACTTTGGATCATTCTCGCATTTTGGCATCTACATATACTCAGGAGCCGCGGGGATTATGTGATGGATGACTTGATGCGATTGTGCGTGAATTTTGAACAATTCGACCCACGTCGCATATTGGACGTTTTCTATTTCAAGAACGAGAGGGATGTTATTCTTGATGTTAGAAACTGTAAGGGCAGGATGAAACATGTTCCGGGATGTAGACATATTGATAGAACAATATGTGATTGAGGGATTACAGATAAATTTTTTGGAAGAAGGAGGTTCTCGTCGGCACGAAACCCGAGAGCAAGGGTCTCGGATTTTGGCTAGGGATTCGATGGAATTTGGGAGAGTTTGGGAGAGAAAATAAACCTAGACTCTTGATACCATGAAAGAAATAATCCCTTGATTATTTTCATTAATTGAAAGACTATATATACAAGTTACATAATAGGAGAATCATATTCCTATTATATTCCTAAAATATTATTCTATACATTTATGGTAATACACTAATTATGGTAACACAATACTAATTATATTACAATCTTACATAAACTAGGATACTAAATATTTATCATAAACTACACATAATAATCAGCCCATCCGAGGGCCAATCCCTGAGCATAGCCGAGACCTAATATACACAATATACACATGTATATTGTGTGTATATTGTGTGTATATTGTGTATATTTAACACTTTGGAAAATTCAGTAGAAAATAGAATTTTTTTACTAGTAATTTATATCGTACAAAATTTTGAATATTTTAATTTTATAATTCAAATAAGTTATAACATTATAAAATTATTTTAGTAAAAATAACTAAAAAAGTATCATAATTAAATAATAAAATATGTTTCTATATTATAAAAATTGTAGTAGGAGTAAATTAGCAACTCAATTCCACTTTTGAGTATGTTTTTTTTATATATATATTTTCAGGTTGACGTAAGCTTTTAGGAAATACCTCAAAACATGTGGGGTAATGAATGATGTTGCGTTTTCTCTTTGATTAGAGATTTCAGATTCGAGTTTTGATTTGACATTTTTTGGCAGGAGTACCTTCCCGAATAGATCTTATATGACATAAATTTAAATATAATCAGATTCTAATATAAATAACGCACGTCCCTGGGAACAAAACAAAAAAAACATTTCAGAAACCTTGGTTCTACGTGGAAGGTTGAAGGGCCAAAAGACCGAGGACCATTTATGGTGATGTGCTGGCACTTTGGCTCGTTAATGCACTAACACTTGGCAAATCATACAACACTCAATTTGACTCCTCATTAAACACGGAAAATCAAAAGTCGGTTAACAGAACGAAAATGTAAGGTTTTTGAGACAGCTGGCGTTTACATTAAATTGAATTAACTAATAATGTATTAAATTGGAAATATATATTCCTTCCGTTTTAAAAAGATTATCTGATTTTGATTTGGCACAAAATTTAAAAAAATTGAGAATACTTTTAAATTTTATAATCTTAATTATTAAAGATGTGTTAAATGTACAAAAATAACTTTTAATCTTCTGATATTAAAAATGATATGTGAAAAGTTGAAATGAATTAATTATCCAAAAAAATATTCTTTTTCAAGCAGATTAAAAAATAAAAAATTTAAAACGGAGAAAGTATCATTAAACAATAATGTTTTAGGTGACCAGCATATTTTGACACATTCCTATACAGAAAATACATTGTATTTGTATTAATTCAATAAATAAAAACTTATAGGTCCCCACTACCTGAAAAACCGGTAATGCAAAAGAATCAGCTAAGTGTCCCTTCTTTCAAGATTCGACACATCTCCTCTCTATAGTCTATACTCTCCTTCTTCGCTCCTAAGTATCTTCCAAATATTCAGCGGTCTTATATCATTTATCGTTTTTTTTAGATTACACGCCTTTAATAGATATTTAATTAAAAAAGATTTTTAATTATTTTATCCTTATTATTATCTAATTTATAGTCTTTTTATTAAATATTTACTTTATTTATGTATCATTTTTATTAATGATAAAATTTTATTAATAGTAAAATGATAAAAATAATTAATTATATTTTAAATTACAAAAATAGTAAATAGTTTGAGATAATTATTTTTAGTAAATACGATATATAATTTGAGACGGAAGGAGTATCTCCCAAATATTGAGCTTTTTTCCCTATCTTTTTAGCCTTTTTTCCTTGTAATAAGATCGGAGTCGTTACTTTGTTCCATCATCTGTTCAGTAATTTCTTCATGTTCACCACCACCACCAACAACAAAGCCTATATAATCATTTATATATTTTTAATTTGATCTTCATATGTGAGCCTGATTTGTAATTTCTTTATGATAATGGTTGGAGTGACGACAAAGCTTATCAACCGTTCTCTCATTAGCAGACCTTGAGATATATATGAATATAAAACTTTTGGCAACTATGCTATAACTTGTTGATTGTGTGGTCATATAACCCGAAATTTAACATGTTAGAAGTTAGAACTAGACAACACCTTAGAACTAGACAACACCTTCACATACATATATTATGTCTTCTATTTTTCTGTACCAAAAATTTGTGGCACAAGTGGCACCCGATTTGTTCCGCCAATGCATTCACCAAAGATATCTGAAAGTATACCATAATTATACAATTCTTATACAAATAGAATATAATTTTGGGAGTAGAATATAAATATGATTTTTCATATTATGAAAATTGTAAATTGTATATATACTTATTCATTAATAAAAATAATCAAGTGATTATTTCTTTCAATATCTTTACCACAATATCTAATATATTAGAAGATTCCATTTTCAAAAAGAAAATGGCACACATGTAAAATTCGATTACCCCGTAAAGTAGGGATTGATTGACTGCTTCACCTTATCGGTGAGAGTTCGAATCTCCATGTAATTCTCCCCCCCATTTCTCCTTATCCTATTCACTATGTCATAAAAAAATTATTTTTTTAAAAAAAGATTACCCCTAGAAAAGAACATTCAATCTTTTCATCATGCATGCAACCAATGGATATAAATAAAGGAAAAAAACATGCCAAAGCCAAATTAAAAAGGTGTCAATTCGAATAATCACCTCTGATTTAATTACAAAAGTCGTGTCCCTCCCTCTATCGGAAAATCTAAACTCTCATTAACTGTGGCCGTTTAGAAAAATCACGCCTAACATGCTTTTCCCTTAATATTTTGATTTGAGTAATCAATGGTCGAAGATGAGAAAAAATTACTTTTGTTTGGAAGGAATTGAAATTATGAATAGTGAAATGCAAAAAAATGGAGTGAGTAAATTTGCGTTGATAAAATCCAAACTGGATATTGCTTTTGGAAGAACTGAACAGAAGGGTTGTCAGAGTTTTTGGTACTAGATTGACAGAAATAAGTAAAAATAAAAATAAGAGTAAAGGAAGACCTAAAATGAAAGATGACACATTGGGTTATGGAATCTGATTTTCTGATTGGTTCAGACTTTGGCGTAAGTATCTGCAATTTCATTGAGGAATTGGGGAAAGAAAGGATAATGGGTCTCACAAATTTACTATTTACGTTTTGTTTTAATAAGAAAATATATTTTTAATTGGTTGTTCACTTATTTTTACTGAGTTGTGCTAAATTTTGATATTGTAAAGAAATTTGTCTCGCATAGTATAGAAATTTGTTTTTTCGAATATTCTTTCATTGTCTCCTATTTTAGATATAATTATATTTTTATTATAATTATATTGATTATTTATCTAGTTTAAATATTCTTGTACTACTATATATATTGTACATTATTGATGAATACAATCAAAGAACATATTCTTTTATGGTATCAATAGCCTAAAAATACCTCCACCGCCGTTGACCATAGCTCTCGGCCACAACACCATGGAACCTTAGTATTTTTTTCCTGTCATTCTCTCTCCCTTCTCCTAAATTTCATCTTCCATGGCTGCAAAACCAAATTTCATACTGCACTTGCAGTAAACAACATAAAAAACGTCATATCTATCACCCTTGAGATGGAAAAGGGTCAATACTCCTCGTGGGTAGAGCTTTTTAAGATCCATTGTCGTGTTTACGAAGTTATCGACTGCATCATCCCTCCTACACCGAAGTCCACAAACATACACTCGGCTTCGACTTCTGATGATGCACTCTGGTTTCGTTTGGACGCACCCGTCCTCCAGTGGATATACGACACAATCTCTAATGATCTGTTGCACACCATCTTTGAGACCGATGTCACTGCCCGCCAAACGTGGGAACGTTTGGAAAGTATTTTCCACGCCAACAAAACTCGACGAGCGTTATACCTTGAAAATCAGTTCAAGGACGTTCATCATGACGATTTCCCAAACGTGTCTGTCTATTGTCAAGAACTCAAGATGCTTGCCGACCAACTCTCCAACGTCGGCGCATCACTCACTAATCAGCGATTGGTCATACAACTTAATGCAGGATTGAACGAATCCTATGACGGCGTTGCCACCATCCTTCAGCAATGCACGTTGTTACCTCCGTTTTATAAGGCCCGTTCGAAGCTTATTCTTAAGAAAACCCAGAAAATCAAGCGCATCACCACTCAGGCTAGCATTGCCGACGCCGCCCTCACCATCACCATCGGGCCCTCCGCCAACGGTAGGGCCTCCAACTTCGGCAATCAGAACTGCCGGCCCGAGGACCCGCATATACCCGCCAGAGCAGGCAATCCGGCAAGGGTCGCGGCGGATGGAATTTCGACAACAGTAGCGACGTGAAGGGGCAGTCCCCACAGGTAGGAAACAGCCAGCAGCGACCGCGGCAGTGGCAGCAGCCTCCGCCGTGGGCTACCTACCTGATGTGGGTCATGTGGGCCCCACCATCATGGTCCTCTCCTCCTAGCCCGTATCCGAGATCCTCGTGGACTCCACCTCAGAACTGACAGGCCCACCCTGGAATACTCGGCCCATGTCCCCAACAGGCCTACGCAACACATGCCCACCACCCTCAACTTATGCACCGATTGGCATTGACACAACTATGAACACAATATCATTCAACGCTCCGTACGAAAATTAATATATGAACACAGGTGCCACATCTCACATGATGGCATCACAAGGTACTCTTTCGTCTTATTCCAATTTGAGTAATTTAAATCAAAATATTATTGTTGGTAGAGAACAAGGCATTTCCATTCGCGATTTTGGTCATTCATCCTTATCCCCACCACATCCACCACTAATCTGAAAAATGTCCTTTATACCCCTAAACTCAATAAAAATGTAATCTTTGTGCGATGTTTCACAACTGCTAATAATGTGTCCCTTGACTTTGATCCTTTTGGTTTTTTTGTGAAAGATTTTACGACAGGGAGACGAATAATAAGATGTGACAGCACCGGAGATCTCTACCCTGTTTCAAACACCATCAATAATCCAACCTCAGTTCTATCAACCTTTGTTGCTCTTTCGTCTTCCTTATGACACTCTAGATTAGGACATCATGAGATTCTGTTTTACTCTCCCTTAGAAAAATAATTTTATTAATTACAACCGTATTTCTAGGACTCTTATATGTGAATCCTGCATTTTTGGAAAACTGGTAAAGTTGCTGCCATGTGACCGGGAGGGCATGAGTTCAAGTCGTGGAAACAACCTCTGGTAGAAATGCAAGGTAAGGTTGCGTACAACAGACCCTTGTGGTTCGACCCTTCCTCGGACCCCGAGCATAGCAGAAGCTTAGTGCACCGGGCTGCCTTTTTATGTTAAATTACCATTTTCTGCATCCACAAATTGTACTTTACTACCTTTCGATATCATACATAGTGATTTGTGGACGTCCCTTATTTTAAGTACGGATGACCATCGATATTATGTGTTGTTTTTGAACGATTATTCCAAATTTCTATGGACTTTTCCAATTGACAATAAATTCCAAGTCTACCCTATTTTTTTCTTCATTTAGTGCTCTCATAAAAACACAATTTTAAAAGAGCATTAAATATTTTCAATGTGACAATGGCAGGGAATTCAATAATAATCAATTCAAACAGTTTTTCTCTAATAACGGTCTTACCTTTCATTTTTCTGCCCTCACACCTCCTCCCAAAATAGTAAGGCCGAACGGAAAATCTGAACCATAAACAACCTAAGTCGTGCCCTACTTGCTCACGCCTCAATTTCCCCTCAATTCTGACATTACGCACTCTCCATGACCATCTATCTCCTAAACATAATCCCAAACAAGTCTCTAGCTCAACAGTCGCTCACTCAAGTTCTGTTTCGTAGGAACCCCTCCTACGAACAGTTACGTATCTTTGGATGTCTTTGTTATCTTCTCTATCCGACCACTCACAAGCTTCAACCCGATCTTCCCTATGTGTGTTTCTGGGTTACCCCGCCAATCATCGTGGTTACTCGTGCTATGACTTGTCAAGCCGTAAAATTATTATTTCACGTCATGCCCTATTTGATGAGTCTCAATTCTCGTTTGCCTCCTTAAACTCGCCACCTCAGTATTCCTATGACTTCCTAGATGATGGCCTGAACCCTCTTCTAATTCATCATTTACATAGTCCGTCGTCCTAGACCCCGACACCCGCTCCCACCTCAGACAGTACGGGACACGTTGCCCACCCGATTCTGCCTACGGTGGCCCGGAACAGCCCACCTCAGGGTTATTCCACAGCCACCTCTCGGCAAACCGAGCATCTGTCAGTCGGTCCTGCCACCCCTTCCCTTCATTCTCTTCCTGGCAGTCTCGCGACACACCCACCTCACATCCCGCATCCCAAGACACACTCTAGGATAATGGAAACCCGTGCCATATACATAATTCATAAACCTAAACGGTTGTTTAACCTATCCGTTTCAATTGTCCATTCTCATGTCCCTCGAAATTCGAAGGATGCCTTATCTGACCCTAATTGAAAAGCCGCAATGATTGACGAATATAATGCTCTTATTGATAATCAGACGTGGGAGCTAGTACCATGTCTACATAATGCTAACATTATTCGTTCTATGTGGATTTTTAGACATAAAACGAAATCTGATGGTTCTTTTGAGAGATACAAGACTCGTCTTGTAGGTGATGACATGTCTCAACAAGTGGGAGTGGACTATGATGAAGCGTTCATCCCGGTCGTAAAGCTCGTAACCATCCGGATCGTCCCTAATATTGCTCTAAGTTTTGGCTCATTCATCAACTTGATGTCAAGAATGCCTTCTTACATGAGAATCTTTATGAAATGGTATATATGCATTAGCCTATGAGTTTTAAGGATCCTATTCATCCGGAATATGTGTGTCTGTTGCGGAAATCTCTCTATAGACTAAAACAGACTCCTCGAGCATGGTACCAGCGGTTCACCAATTATGTCTCCTCTATCAGTTTTCACACGGCAGATCCGATCATTCCATGTTCATCTACAATAAGGGTACATATATGGCTTACCTATTATTATATGTTGATGATATAATCCTTACCAGATCATCTTATGCTCTCCGCCGGTCCATTATGTCTCTCTTTCCTCTAAGTTTTCTATGAAGGATATGGGGGCCCTAAGTTATTTCTTGGGCATCTTTGTCACTCGACATTCTGGCGGCATATTTCTGTGTCAGAAGAAGTACGCCGAAGAGATCCTTGACCGTGCAGACATGACATCTTGCAAACCATCTCACATGCCAGTAGACACCAATTACAAGCTCAATGCTGATTCTGACCCCCTATATTCAGACTCGACTCACTATCGATCCTGACTGGGGCCCTATAGTACCTCACATTCACGAGACCTGACATATCCTATGCCGTGCAACAAATCTGCTTACACATGCACAATCTGACGGAAGCACACATGCATACCCTCAAACGTATTTTACGATACATCTGAGGTACACTTCACTTCGGATTACTTTTATACATGTCCTCACTCACTAGTCTAACAACTTATTCTGATGCTGACTGGGGTGGATGTCCTGACACCCGATGCTCCACATCTGGTTACTGCATATTCCTCGGAGATAACCTATTATCTTGGTCTTTCAAAAGGCAACATACACTATCCCAATCCAGTGCTGAAGCAGAGTACAAAGGTGTCGCCAACGTCGTATCTAAGTCTTATTAGATCTGTAACCTTCTACTTGAGCTTCACTGCCCAATTCAAAAGGCAACACTAGTCTACTGCGCTAATATTAGTGCGATATATCTTTCCAGCAATCCCGTCCTACATATGCGTACTAAACACATTGAGATGGACATTCATTTCGTTCGCGAAAAAGTGGATCGTGGTCAAGTTCGTGTCCTTCATGTTCCTTCCAAATATCAGATTGCCGACATCTTCACCAAAGGACTTCCGCGCATACTATTTGATGATTTTCAAGCCAGTCTCAGTGTTTGTGAACCTCCCGCTTCGACTGCGGGGGTGTAATAGAATATTTTCATTAATGGTATATCTCTTATTTTAGGTAGAATTGTATTCCTATTGTAATTAGGTCTCCTATTTTGGGTAGAATTATATTTCCTATTATAATTAGGTTGACTAATTACCTAGTTTAAATATTTTTGTACTACTATATATATGTTGTACATTATTATTGATGAATACAATCAAGGAACACATTCCTTTAAGTTGATTATTGAGTTTATTTTTACTATTTCTTGAGCATTTACATAAGAGAGGATAGGCTTTTATGTTTGTAAATATATTTTTCTTCTTGATAAAATTGATTGGTTGAGGTAAAATTTAAGCCTTATGTCTAATAGGGATCCTTAGTGCCAATAAAAATAGTAAAATGTGTTTAGACACTTCTAGGTTGGATTAATCCATAATTTTAATGAGTAGTTCGAATATGAACTTATTATAAATATTTTCGACATACAAAAAGTTTTAGTTGATCAGTCGACATCATTTAATTTACCCTAATGGACATGAAATTGGAATTTAGATAGTGTTTAAAATGTAATGTATGCTTGAATTCCTAAAGAAATGGACAACTAAAGATGAACTTAATATAAAATACCCAGTTAATTGTGATTCTTGCTTTTTGTTTCTTTTCAAATTTTGGTTTAGGTGAAAATAATAAATATAAGCCTTATTTTTGTCTAATTTAGAGGTCCGTAGTGCCAATGAAAAAGAGTAAATGTGTTAAAAGTTTAGATTGGATCAATCTATAGTTTAAATGGGTAGTTCTAATATGAGTTCATTACAAATAGTTAAATGATGCAATTGCTTGGATGTTGAGTTACTTGCCCAGAGAAATAGAGATCAATACCCGTTCAATACCATTTTCACAAAAAGTTTGAATTGAATCAACATCATTAATTAATTTTGAACTTACTCCAATATACATGAAATTGTAATTTGAATTGTGTTTCGAATACACAAAAATATGCTTGAATTCCTTTAGAAATGTAAAACTTAGTATATAGTATCCGGTTAATTATGAATCTTGCATTTTTATTACATTAAGTGAAAGATTGATTTTTTAGACTTGGAATCTTAAAATCCTGATGTGAATGTAATTTCTTCAATGAGTTTTAAAAGGGCAGTCCGGTGCACTAAGCTCTCGCTATGCGCGGGATTCGAGAAGGGCCGAACTACAAGAGTTTATTGTACGCAGTCTTACCTCACATTTCTATAAGAGACTGTTTCCACGGCTTGAACCCATGACCTCTTGATAACATGACAACAACTTTACTAGTTACGACAAAGCTCTCCTTCAATTAGTTTAACTAACTTAATTTGTGCTGATATGATTATGAGAGTAAAAATATATTGGGAATACAACTCGTGATAACAAGAATACATACCACATTAAATATTATTCATATTTATGTTGCAAGGAAGAATGAGGAACTAGGAAAGCTCTTTGCTCTGGTGTTGTTCTCCCATGTATCAATCAAAATTGTCGTCTAAGAAGACTTTTTGATGCTAATAAAAAAATTATGTTTTATCTGTATAAAAATTCTTTCTTCTTAAAAAAGACAAATCATAATTTGAATATTCTTATTTGTATGGTAATTGGTACTTATAAGATGAAAGTTACTCAATTTAATTTCAGTTAACTTTTTATCTTTTAATATTCTTTACATTTTTTGTAACAACTATATGTATGAATTACTGTATGAGTTAGCACAAAGTATAATTTAATAAATAAATCAATTCAAATATAAGTTGCTTATGAGTATATTTTTCTTTCTAAAAGAATAAAAAGATAATTTTTAAGTTCGTTATTTGTTTGCTAGTTATTTCGATTAATCAATAATTTTTATAATCGCGCAAAGCGCGGGTAATAAATAAATAAATCAGAACAGTAAAGAAAGGCAGTCATAATATGTACATACTAACCTTATATATGTCAAGACAATACTGATACACGCCAATATATTCGACAAATTATACGTTCACAATGTCTGAAAGACATCCATAAATTAAAGCAAAACGTGTTACTTGATTTTTCATCGAGATATACAAACATCGAAGTTTTTTGTTTTCCAATTACAGTTGTATCAATGCGAAAAAGAAGTTAAAATGATAAGGAAAAGCCTCTAGAGTTCATGGAGTTTGAGTTATATGGATGGTCACTGTAAGAATTTTACACGATTAGGTCGCTATTATTTATTGCAACAAATAATTTATCTTATTTTTAAAATTATAGATTACACATTTTAGAAAAAATCACCTGCAAATATTTTTTGGGTGACTTTATGTATAAACTTTTTCAGACGGTATATATCATTTGAACTCTTGAAGAAAATGTGCTGCTTTTGTAGCCCCTATGCTTCAAGACAATGTTAAGGAGATACTCCAACTGAACTGTTCCAATATGTTTAGCTTCTGGAAATTCGATTTTACTAATATTCGAAGCTTATTTAGATTACATCAATTCATCATTTTTACAATTAAAATTTAAATATTAAAAAATTATACTAAGAAAAGAGCTAAAATTGTAACCTTTTTCATATGAATTTGATGAAAGCATAGATTTGAAATATTTGATCAAAATGTACTAACTTTTTAGAAGCGAAATAAGACAATTAATTTGAGACAAAGAATACCGAGGAAGCAGAGTGGAGTTAGAAGTCAAAATGGTATCCAGAAACTCATGAGAGCAAAGCCAAAGAAAGCGCTCAAAGAGATGGCAGTTAACAAAAAGGAGTCAATCATACCCTTTTGGACTTTGGGGGTTGCAAAATGGCTAATATGGGTATGTTTCTCGTGCCATAGTGAAAGAAAGTTACCATCACACGAGCACCGCGCACCAACCCTCACCCTAAACATGCTTCTTCCATCCAATTCCTAGCTAATGTTTGGCTATTGATTTTAAATTAGACTTTGAAAATTTATCTTTAAATATTAATTTGATCATAAATTTTAGAGTAGACGTTGAAAATCTATTTCAGAAAAATTCAATCCCACATTGGAAATGGAATGAAAACATAAATTCCTTATATGAACTTGGACAATCCTCACCCTACAAGCTAGCTTTTGGGGTTGAATTAGACCCAAGATCTATTCTTTACATGATATCAGAGTCAGGACCATTTCAATTATTTGTTCGTCGATGGTAGGCCCCCAAATTATATTGTCCACTCTCCAGTTAACGAGGTCTGAGCGTGCGAGGAGTGTTAAGAGTCCCACATCGAAAATGAAATGTGAACATGAACTCTTTATATGATCTTGAACAATCCTCACCCTACAAGCTAGCTTTTGTGAGCTTTTGTGGTTGAGTTATGCCCAAGATCCATTCTTTACATCGGAAATGGAATAGAAACATGAACTCCTTATACGGACTTGGACAATCCTCACCCTATCAAGTTCCAAAAATTGGTCCAAGTAAAATGCATGTTCAAATACAACTTCAAAAATTCAAATTTTAAATTTCAACTTCAAAATCTATGACTAAACGGGAGCTTAAGATAGGCATATAATATAAAATTCACTAAATTTTAAACATACTTGTGTAGCAAAGAGAAGAATAGTGGAAATCCAGCTAATTTTGGTATAAATCGAGCAATAGCGGGTATATTGTTGTTGAATTGTCTGTCTAGAATGCCAAATTACTCGTACGTATAATGCATTAAGAAAAGAATTAACAATTCTAAGACAGTCAGTTGAATTTGAAACATCAAACAACTAAAAACTCAGTTTCAATTAAATAAAGTAAACACTTCAATCAGCAAATTGCCACTTGCAATTTTAATCAGAGACATGGGTCCCAAATACACATCAACTTTCTTCTACAATATTCTTTTTATTTAAAATTAAAAGGGCGTGAAAGAAATAATTTTTTGATTATTTTCATTAATAAAGAGGTCTATATATATAATATCTAATATACAATGTCTAAATATGTAAAATTATATTCCTACTATAATACTAATATCATAATTACACTTGTACGAGGATTCAACAAAATATGGTAAGTAACCTAAATATATATAAGTTGTCCGTGAGATACACGATTTTGGTTTCTATCACACCCCCGCAGTCATAGCGAGTGGTTGCCGTACACTTAGACTGTCCCTAAAATCTTCAAACAGAACCAAGGGAAGACCCTTAGTAAAGATGTCAGCAATTTAGTACCTTGAAGGGACATGCAAGACACATACTTGTCCACGAGCTACCTTTTCGCGAACAAAGTGAATATCCATCTCGATATGTTTAGTGCGCTGATATTGCACCGGATAACCAAAGAGATAGACTGCACTAACATTATCACAGTAGACCAATGTAGCTTTCTGAATAGGAAAGTGAAGCTCTAAAAGTAGATTACGCAGCCAACATGACTCAGACACCACATTGGCTACCCCTCGATACTCGGCCTTCGCACTGTATCGCGAAAATGTAGTCTGGCGTTTTGCCGACCAAGAGACCAAGTTATCACCAAGAAACATACAATAACCAGATGTCGACCGTCTGGTATCTGGACATCCACCACAATCAACATCTGTATACGACATGAGAGTACATATGGAGGATGGATATAAATGCAATCCATAATCAAGTGTGTCATGTATGTATCATATAATGTGTTTGAGCGCATGCATCTGCTCAATCCGCGGATCATGTATAAATAAACACACTTGTTATACTGCATAAGTAATATCTGGTCTCATGAAAGTAAGATACTGAAGAGCCCCTACAAGACTATGATAGTGGGTGGATCCTCGTATGGTGTGCTAGAAGTAGCACTCAGCTTCGATTTGGTATCAATCGGAGTAGAAGAAGACTTACAAAATGACATGTCAGCTCTCTCAATAATCTCAGCCGCATACTTCTTCTGTGATAAAAATACACCACCTGCATGACGAATGAAAGCTATACCCAAAAGATAACTCAAGGGCCCTAAGTCTTTCATAGCAAATCCTGAACTGAGAAGAGACATGTTAAACTTGCGCAAATTATCATATGAGTTAGTCAAAATTATATCATCCACAAACCCAATAGTAGACACATAATATGCAAACCTCTTATACTAAGCTCGTAGGGTACTTAAGCCCATACAAGGATTTTTTCAGCAAAAAAACATGGTGAGGATAATTGGGGTCCATAAAATCCAAGGGCTTATGCATGTAAATTGTCTCCTTAAGATCACTGTGTAAGAAAACATTTTTCCCATCCAACGGATGAATGGGTGATGCTTTTGAGAGAGCCTGAGAACAGTGTGAATGGTAGCAGGTTTGACCACCGGACTAAACGTCTCACCACAATCTATACCAACTTGTTGAGTTTTACCATCACCTACAAGACGAGCCTTATGCCTCTCAAACGAACCGTCAGAATTTCGTTATGAGTAAAATCCATATAGACCGAATAATATTGACACCAGTCGGACGGGGCACTAACTCCCACATCTTATTTTCAATAAGAGCATTATATTCATCATCCATGACCATTTTCCAATTCAAGTCATAAAGGGCGGACACTGGGTTACGTGGTAGGGGTGATTTAGTGACATTAGAATGTAAATTAAAATGTCGTTTAGGTTTAAAAATACCCCTTTGGCTACGAGTAATGGGCCCTTGACTCGGAATAGAAACGGATTGTACCGGAGACGTTAGCGAACTGCCTCGGGACTGGCCAACAGGCAGTGGGCCTGCTGGCCTGAAAAATTCGACTGGACTGGAGGTATTTTGGCCAGCAGGTAGGGGTGAGCGGGTTTGGGTACCCTAACTTTTTTGAACTACCCGGTTACACCTCGTAAGATTAAGACAATAATTAAAAACATCATTAAGGAAGTAAGATTTGGATATTGAATATAAGGAACGCTTACATATGTTAATACGGAAAATTAGTGTATAAACGGATTTTATCCCGGAATAGTTTTTCTTTAGTGCTATACACGGGACGACGAGAATTAATCCTAGTAGTTGAATTTATTCCAATGGAGTTATGGAATAGTATTGTATTATAAAATTATGACATTGAGGATACGAGGCTTTATGAAATTCTCGGGAATTAAAAGAAGTGGGCTTGAGATTTATTAATTGAAGAACTTGGGGGCCAAAGTGAAAAAAAGAAAATTCAGATTTTTTTATAACCTACACTCTTCATCTTTCATCTTCTTCATTCCAAACTTAACACAAACTCTCCTCTCCTCCCCATACCCTAGACGAGAACCCCCCAACCCCATAGCCAAATTTGAGGTTTTTATCTTCTCTTCCTAGACTACATTTTTCACCAAAAATTAGAAGCAAAACAACACCAAAAACAGTGGCAAAACAACCACTGCTTGGCCGAAAATCTGCCCAGAAATTTGAGATTTTTGGGATGAAATTTTTGAAGAAAAATGTGTAGGGATGATGACTTAACTTTGTAGAACACTTGCATGTCAATTGGAGTTGAAGAAGTGAACAAAAAAGAGGAAAAAATTACAAAACAGTGGGGATTTTCGGACAAACAGTGGGCAGAAAATTGCGGACTGTTTTGGACGAATTTGAGGTATAAAAATTCTTATTTCTATGATATATTTGGAATGCATGTTGTTAGAATTAAGGTAATGAATTTGTATTAAGGAAGAATTGATATTTAAGCATTGCATGTGACAATTTTGGGCTAGTTGCCAATTTGGGACAGATTTAGGTGTTGTTGAATTCGTTGGTTATTGTTGTTATTATTATCAGTAATTGCATGATGAAATTGAAAGGAAACACTGAGATTTAGTTGGAATTAGTTATATGGAAGTATTGAAATTCGAAATTGGATTATAGGAATTAAGATAAGAGTTATGGAATTATGACATGTTGTGGCCAAGAACTTGCATGAAATTGTTGGACATGTTGTGATGTATATTGACTGTTTTAGGGACTATTTTGTGGTGTTATAATTCTGAAAATTTAGTCATCATTATGCATGTTTAAGTGTGGTAATTGCTAAGGTAAGTCCTAAAGGAATAATGGTGTAGAAAGGCATAGAAAAGCTTCACATTCTACCCTCGTTGTTGTTGGAACATGGACTATTTTGTGGGCTATTTTTAAGGTGGATTAAGAAGCTAAATTTACATGAGAAGTGGGTGTGTAAATTCCATTTATTGTTGTTTTGGTTGTGCCCTTAATTGGTGCTTGTTTATTGATGTTATTAGTCTCGTTTGGAAGTTGTGGAAACATGTATAAACAGGGGAAGTGCTGCCCGAATTTTTATAGAATAAGAAGTCGTTATTCAATATAAAGTATGCTAGTGATCATAGAATTGACAAACGTATTACCATTATTATAGGTTGAAGTTCTAAATCGAGACGTACTCTAATATAGAGTTGATTAGTTCATCTAAGAGGTATGTGAACTATTCCTTCTTTCTTTGGCATGATTTTTATTTAATGAAGGTACGACAGACGTACTTGATTCTTATACAATTTAATTCCTAAAGAGGATTGTTATGAGAAGTGCCTATGATTTTTTAGCAAAGAGTTTATTATGACATTATTACAATGATTTTATTGAGAGTTAGATGATAATTTTTACTTGCATATGGTTACTCATGATATCTACTCGTGCTAAGTGTTACTTCTTCACCTCACCGAGTCCCGGGCCGGGTTACGTTCATGCACAGCCTTGCATTTTTCACCGAGACCCTCACTAAAGGACCGAGTTACGTAGGATGGATCCATAGATGAGATATGACTTTACCGAGTCCCAGTATGGGCCGGGTTATGATATGATTCCACCGAGTCCCGCACTAGTGGGCCGGGTTACGTTACAGATATATATATATGTATATGGACAGGCACTCATGTTTTCTTGACTTGACTCTCATTTTTATAAGGCAACTGACTTCTATTGTTATGGCACAGTTGGATTTGAATCCTGATTTTTTTATACTGATCTCTTGTTATCCATTGGCTACTTATGATCTCATTTGTAGTATTTCATGTTTACATACTCAGTACATTATTTCGTACTGACCCCCTTTCCTCGGGGGGTTGCGTTCATGCCCGCAGGTACAGGTGCTCAGTTTGGTGATCCTCCGGTTTAGGTTCCTGCGCAGCTGTTTGGAAAGCTCCTTTGATCCAGAGCTTTACCATTTTTGTACGGAACCCTATCTTTTTGATTTATGTATATTTAGGGGCACGACGGGGCCCTGTCCCGTCATATGTCGTTATCCTTCTTGTAGAGGTCTGTAGACAGTTGTGGGTTGTACTGGTGTAAGGGTCAGAAATCTGTTTCGGTCAGCCATATTATTGTACTCTATGTTGGGGGTGTTCCCGTGTATATGTGATGTTATTTGTTGGCATCCTTGTCGGCTTGCCTGTTATATTGTGTTGGCTAGTTGTGACTCCTCAGGAGGCAGGTACATTCGGGGGTAAAGGCAGCCTTGTCGGCTTGCCTACCCTAGCATATGTTGTTACTGCAGCGTTATGCTGCCGAATTTCAGACTCATTAAGTGTTAGTTGGATTATGTGTGACAGGTTAGTATAATGACGTCGTTAGGGCGGTTAGTCGCGGCCCGTCGGGTCGGGTCGTGACAGACCCTACCCAGTAAATGACCGGTTCCTAAATCTACTACCCGAAACCTACCCATAACAATCATTACCCGGAACCTACCCGGACCCTGCGGTTTCGGGTAGGTTCCCGGATACCCTCTAAACCATTTATCTTCTTACTGGTTGGTCTTTTCCTGTGATCGTGCTGAAAAGTTTCATACTTTAATGTTTCAATTTCAAGAACCTTAAATTTAGTGATAATGAGCAACTACAGCTAATATCTTAAAGTTTCATACTACAGCTAATATCTTAAATTTAGTGATAGTGAGCAACTACACCTAATTCCAACTACAACTACAGTTTCATACTTTAATTTTCATGTGATCGTGCTGAAAAGTTTTTCCACAGTACTTACTAAATGAAGAATACATTACAAAACTCCAAATAAACATAAAACAAAAATACATCTTCTAAAAAAAATAAGAGATGCCAAAAAAAATTAAATAAACGTCCATAAATGACACACGTCCACTTGCATACTAATCCGTCATTATGTCTTTTGTGACACAACTAAGCTCTACAAAAATAAAATGAAACTATTGTGAGATTCCAAGACAAGATAATACACAAAAATAAAAATTATAAATAACCCAAATCCATAAAACAAAAATAAAGAACGATTTAGTGACTTACCTTCCTCATATTTTTCTGCATCTTCCATATATTGCTCAACACTAATGGAATTTGAAGATGAGCGCAACCAATCTTGGAAATAAATCAAAGCTTCCACAAATTTAGGAGTTAGAGAGCTGCAAAATTGATCAAGCACTCGATCAGATGTGCTAAAAGCCGATTCTGAGGCTACCGTGGATACGGGGATGGCTAAGATGTCTCTAGCCATCAAACTGAGAACCTTGTAAGTCGACTTCGTAGCATTCCACCACATCAATAAATCAAATGCTTCATTTTTGGGCTCACGAGGACTACTAAGGTACCTTTCCAATTCAGATCTTAAATCCCCACCAAGTTCATCTTGGTCATCCTGGTACCAATCTTTGACAAGTGAAGTTGGATCAACAAAACCAAAATTTTCTCCACCAACATTGTCAATAGAACCTTGAGACTCGTTCAATGTACTAGAATCAACCATAGAAGAATGATTTTTGTCATAGAATTCCAATACATTCGTTACATTACTAACCATCAATTCTATTTTAGCATCATCAACACCAATCCTTCGACAACTCCAATTCAGAAATCTCAACTTATATCGAGGATCTAGTACTACGTCTATCAACACCATCATGTTTGTTTTCTTAGTACTCCCATAATACTTGTCAAATTTGGCTCTCATTTTCGTAGCCATCGCCTTAAGGTTTTCATTATTATTTTGTCTTTCACATTCAGTTAATGTTGAAAACATGCAAATAACTTCATGAAAATAATAGTTAGTTGTCACATAGAGACTTCCTGACATCCTAATAGTAGCCTCATAGAAAAAATTTCAAAAATAAAGACAACAAGGATGCATTTTCCCAATCATCGTCTTTCGGGACACCACAATCAAGCTCAGTCACAAAAGCCATATCATCATCTTCAAGTCTTACAAATGCTTGTTTGAACTTACTAGCATTTTCTAACATAAGTTATGTAGAATTACACCTCATACTAATATCAAGACAAACAGAGCCCTTATAAGTTATGCCCTCTTTAGTTATACAACTTTGGAATTATTGTGCTCTACTTAGGGAACTCCTAACATACTTAACTGCAGCTCGAATTCGACTAATTGATTCACGAACCTCACTTAACCCATCTTTCACAATCAAATTCAATATATGAGCTGCACATCTCATATGAAAAAACTCACCCCCCAAAACAAGGGTATTTCTTAACTTGTCCTTCAAATAGGCAACTGCCACATCATTAGAGCTCGCATTATCAACTGTAATTGTTGATATACGATCTCTAATTCCCCACTCAATTATTCATTTTTCTAACATCTTACCAATATCCCTACCTTTATGGCCAGGCATAACAATAAAGTTTAGCAATCTCTTATGCAAATTCCAATTTCCATCAATAAAGTGAGCGGTAAGACATAAGTAGCTCAAATTTTGAATGGAAGTCCAAATGTCAGTGGTGAGAGCAATCCTAGATTTAAGAGATGACAACTTATCTTTTAAGAATGAGTTTTCACAAGCATAAAGTTTCATACAATCCCTAGCAATTGTGAGTCTTGAAATATGCTTAAATAAAGGTTGTAATGCAGACACAAAACCTCTAAAACCTTCACGTTCAACCGTTCTAAATGGTTGCTCATCAATAATAATTATCCTAGCCAACATGTGCCTACAAAAAACTTTATCATATTTCCAAGTGTTAAGCATATGTTCATTATCCCCATGTATACTACCTTTAAAATGAGCACCAAGCAATTTTTGCTTCTTGTCAATATTGTGAGGATACTTTTTGCAAATTCTCAAATGTTTCCACATGAATGAGGTACCATTCTTAATACTATAAGCTAAGCTTTCATTGCAATAATTACATATAAAAACAACATTATCAGTTTTCTCATCTATTGCTTTAACAAAATGCTCCAAAGCCTCAGATTTTGTTGCCTTCTTTTTCGATGGTGCGCGAGTTGTGGATGCCGTGCTAGCCTCAGCCATCTACCAAAAAAAGTATCAAAATAAAACATTGTCAGTAACTATGACGTACTAAGAAAGAAGGATACACCAATTAGCCATAGAAATATAAACTAATTTATCCATAGAAATATAAACTAATCACACACAACAGAGGATCTAATTTAGCAATCTAAACTAATAGAAATCAACCCAAACTAAAGATCTAGGAGAATATATGAATATTCACAAATCGACACTAGTATATAAAGGAGATGTAGATGCATATATTCATTTAGACAATAAAAGGTTTATCGATTAGAAAACAAAATCGATGGGGAAATAATTTCCGAGCTTCTTTTCATCTTCATGCCCCTGCTCTAACTATGCATTCTGGCCTAAATATGTAATGGAAAACACATTCAGACCTCAAACTAATTCAATCTAAACTAACAGAGGATCTAATTTAGCAATCTAAACTAACATAAATTAACCCAAACTACTTCAGACTAAACTAACAGAAATCAACCCAAACTAATTCAATCTAAACTAATAGAAATCAACCCAAACTAATTCAATCTAAACTAACAGAAATCAACCCAAACTAATTCAGACTATTCTCTATTGAATCATTAGAAAGAAGAACTATTTAACACACACAAGACTAGATCTATCTCATGCAGTTTTGATATTAAGTCAATACATGCAAAAACCTAATGTTCTTCACTATGCAACAACTTTAAGGGTTATTCATTCCCTTTAACAAGACCGAGAGGAATTCGAGCGCAACACTGCAACCTTGTCAAGCTTCTGGAGTAAGGAACAATGACAATAAGAGAGAGGAAAGGCTGCGAGTGTGAGGCTACTGCGAGCTGCGTAATGACGACTGGTGAGGCTGCGAACTGCGTAGTGCTTACTACTGCTTAATGATAAAATGGAAACTCAATGAAAAATATGAAAATTAGGGCGACCCTATGTATTTGTGTTTTAGTTTAGAAAGAGAAGTGGGCTTAGGGGTTGGTCGGAACCTAATCAATTGGACTGGGCCAAAAAATTAAACGCCCCAAAGCCCAAAACTATATAATTTAAATGGGGGGTGGGTTCATAGGGTCCGGGTACCCGGTCTCTATTTATCGGAATCGGAACCGGACCCGACATTGATCGGTTTCTAATTTTACTACCCGGAACCTACCCGTTATTATAATATATCTACGTAGAATCTATCCGTTAGTGTCGGTTCCAATCGGGTATCTGGGTACCCTGTACCCATGCTCACCCCTACCAGCAGACGGTGGGTCTGCTGGCTGAGTGACGGTCCAGGGAGGAGGAATTATTGGGCTAGTAGGTAGTGGGCATGCGGATCGAGAAATAGTGGCTGATGGGCTTGGGCCACTGGATGGTGTGGTATGGATAATATTTGGGCCAATAGACAGTGGGCCTGCTAGGAGATGTGACTCACGTGTAGACTGGGCCCACTATTGTAGAATATACGGGGATGGAGTATCTTCCAAAAAATTAGAAGAACTCGATACGGATTTAGACACTTGAGCAAACGGAAATTGGGTTTCATAAAAAATAACATGGCGACTAATTATAATTTTATTAAAAGATAAATCAAAATATTTGTAACCCCGATGATTAGATGAAAAACTCAAAAATACACAAGCGGTAGACCTAGCTTGAAGTTTATTAATTGTAGTGGACGAAAAAACGGATAGCACAAGCACCCAAACACCCTAAGATGAGAATACGAGGGAACTTTATTGTAAAGAATTTTAAGTGGGGAGGCCGCCATCATGGCAAAAGTTGCTCCAGTTACGACTTTTTTAGCCAACCGTGCCTCTTCAAGGGTGAGCATAGATCGGACTTGATAAAAAGAAAGAAAAATGGTTGCTTTGACGAAGAAGAGTCCCAACACTATTATAGGCCTCGGATAGGCCGGCAACCATCTGAAGAACAAGACGATCATTCGTGAAGGGCTCACCAACGTTCTTGAGTTGATCCGCCAATTCCTTCAGCCTTTTACAATAAGCTGAGACATTTGAAAAATCCTCCATAGTGACATGGGAGAATTCCTTCTCAAGAGTGACGACACGAGAATTTTTGTTATCTTGAAATATATCACGCACCCTATTCCAAGTATCCATCGCCGTGGCGTTGGATTCAATAATCGTCTGCAAAAGGTCCGTAGAGATAGTGGAATATATCCACTGGAGTACGGTAGCATCAAGAATCGTCTGTAACACAGGGTCATCATTGGCGGTAGGCACCTTCTCCTTGCTTGTATCCGCAGGGATGATGTGGTGAAGGACTTGATGCGATCGTGCGTGAACTTTAAATAATTTTGTCCACCACATCGCGTATTGGACGTTTTCCATCTCAAGAACTATAATGATGTGGTTCTTGATGTTGGAGATGGTAAAGGCATGATGAAACATGTTCTTTGAGGTTGACATAATGAAAGAACAAGAAGAAAATTAGGAATCAGGTAGAGAATTTGGGAAGATAGGAAAATTTTTAGAAGAAAAAAAAATGTCAAAATCGCGAATTCTGAGGGTGCTAGGCGGCGGAAGTGTAGTAGGGAGAAGAATTTTTTTTCCTAAACTTCTGATACTATGAAAGATAATCTTTTGATTATTTTTATTAATGAAGAGATCTCTAAATATAGATAATATTATTCCTACTATAATACTAATATCCTAATTATATTTGTACAAAAATTCTATAAAATATGATAAATAATCTAAATATACATAAATTGTCCGTGAGATACATGATTTTGATTTCTATCAGGTACACAAGTTGACGGATATTTGTGTATGGGAAATGGCAGGAGCCAAGACGCATACCAATTTTTAATGGTCATGGCAGAGCTCGACCCGCTATTTAGCTCAAAGCCCGAATCGGGACCATTATAGAAGTCAGAAAACTCGTACTGAACGTCTTTGCAGAATCACGACCGTCAAATCAAACAATTAATACAACGGCCACTAAACAAACAGGAAAAACTCCTCCACCAAGAAACCCAACCGGTGTGTCCCCGGTATAGATGAATGATAAAAAAGAAAAATTTAAAATTCAACTGGAGACCTGTAAATTCGAATCCTGATAAAAGTAATTTGCTCTCTTCTAGAACGTTATTTACTGATGGCATTGCTGAGAAATTAGAATTACTATCTGCAGGAATAGTTTAGCGTAAATTCAGAAAATGAATATAAAAAAAAAAAAAACCAAACCAGTGGGGGCGGCTAACCTACACCCAGAATTCCACAAACCGACACACCTATCATCCATTACCCAATCCTGCCACGTAGCATCATGTCGTGTAACCTTTACCTCAACCTGGGCCCATATTTTGACACACTAATTGGAAGTTACCTCAAACTAGTCAAAAGTTTCCAAGACTAGCAGAAATATCAGAGCACGGCACAGAAAAAATATTCAAAATGATACAAAACAAGAAGGATAAACACAATTGTTAAAATATCCAAACTATAAGAGAGAACATTATATTATATTTACATTTTGATTACACGAGGGGAAAAACCAAACCAAAAACTTATGTATAACCACCTCTAAGGCTCTAAATAGCAAAGAGTCACTATATCTGATATTTCATCATATCATATACTATATTTTATTATATAGCTTATTTTTTAAGCCCAACTAAATTTACCATATTACTCCCTTCACATTTTCTTATTTCAACTTCCACCCCTCCAACTTTTCCCATCATCATATACTAGTAGGCTAAAGTATATATACAACAATACTGCTCAAACACTGGCCTTTTCGAGAGAAAGCACTAGTGTTTTAAGGGGTTGTTTAGAGTATCTCCATTCTGATTTTACTAAGGCTTATGTATATAATTAGGAGCATTTGAAGGACTTTGGACTTGATTAACTTAATATCCTATAACTAGTCCTCCCATTGGGGCTCGATGTGGAATTCCCTTTCTTCGCTTGGCTGTTCTGTAATTAACAGAAGTTGGAGGGGGCGTTGATGGACTAAAACTTTGGACCTTGTTGTTGCTTGGACTGTTTTGCCGGCCATGGCTGCTACTGCTGTAAGAATCCTCGGAATCATACGCTGCCACCGGTGACCTCTTCTCCGGCGATTGTTTAGGCCTCGGCCTCTTCACAAAGTCTCTTGAAGTCCCAACAATCTGTAAATAATAAAATTACAAATTAATTACGAAGTTAGCTTCTTAAGCTCCAGTTCGGGCATATTTTTTTTTCGTAGAAAAATTGGTCACATTATTTTTCATCAAATTTGATTAGTTCAGTAACTAGCCCTCACAAAACGACTAACAACTTTTTTCCAAGTAAAATGTACGTCGAAACGCAATCTTTTAACTTCCAAAAACAAACTATTTTTCAACACAATTTTAATAGCTAGCTAAATGACCATTACCTAGAATTGCTAACAAACAAGATTCAGAACAGCAATTTTGGGGAATATATTAAATCGCTTAAAAAAAATAAACAATCCATTCCCAATCTCAAAATCCCAAATTGTTAATTTTTTTATTTGTTTCCAAAAAACCTGTTGATGATGCCAAAGTTTGTTCCAAATAATGGACCAGTAATGCGAGTGGAATGGAATAATTTCCACACCACCATTCAATTGCTTCACATTTTGTCAAAAGGCAATTATACTTTATTATATGACAACTATTAAAAGCCAAAATAAATGCAAGAAAATTTTGTACAGGGGGAAAGAATGAAGCAAAAAAGGAAAATTAATAGTTACCTTGCAACCAAGAGAGCAGAATTTGAAGGAATCAAGAAGACTCCTTTCACAAACATCACAAGTATTAGTGACACCTTTGCCTGGCCTAGGTTGTGGTCTCTCATTCAAGAAAACAACCTTAGCACTGTTGATAATGTAGGTCTGAACTGAAGTGATGTCCAAATACTTCTGTATTTCGTTCACCCTTATCACATCATGGTATGATGACCTCCTTATCTGTTAAAAAGAACAGAGCAACCCACATTCAATCAGTATTCAAGCCAACGGTGAACAAAAAATTTGAATTTTTTTTTTGAAGAATGAATACACACAAAATTTTGATTAAAAGGGGTTGTTTAAAACAGACATTTTTTGTTATTCCATTAGAGAAGGGTAAAAGGGGATAGAAAAAAGATGCTTTGTATTTGACAAAAATGCCAGAAAAAACCGAATATTGAAACTGAAAGTGAAGGGGTTACTGGAAAAATTGCATTTTTTGTAATCCTATTATAGGAAAAAGTGAAGGGGAGTGTTCGAATAACGGGTGAAATTGCTACCATTGTCTTGTGACCTCTGGTCACATGTTCAAGAAGTGAAAACAGTGCAGAAATGTAGGATAGTATAAGCTTAGTTAGTATAGGGGGAGAAAAAGATGCTCTGTATTTGACAAAAATGGTAGAAGGTGCTTTAAAACAGCGTTTTTTTTTTTAATTCCATTAGAGAAAAAAAGTGCTTTGTATTGAATAAAAATGGCAGAAAAACCCTGAAAATTGAAAGAATTACTTGATTACAGAGAAATAAGGAATACTGTGAATTTACCTGAATGGCACGATGATCCTTGTGATGAGATAAACAAAGAGAACAAAGAGCACCATCCATACAATCCAAACAATACATATTACATTCACTTTTATGTGAATCAGCAGCATGTAATTTGCATTGGACAAAAAAAGGTTCTTTTAATAATGGCTTCAACCATGGCGGCCACCTATTATCCTCCTCCTCATCAGGTCCTCCAGCTCCCTACACATTAACATAATGAGCACAAAACAAAAAAATAATTGAATTAATCAATGGACATTATAAAAAATTGTACCATGATACGCCTGTTCTTAGGCTTGAACTCACGGACAGTTGTTTCTTGACTATCGATCGCCAGCTTGAAGGCTAAAGTAAAACTGTTGTATTAGTGACAGTAGAAAAACTTTGGTTTGGGAAATATAGGAATTGGAGGCATATGAGGGTACTTGTAAGTGTAAGGGCGAGGAAAAAAAAAGCTAGGGTGAGGGGTCGTTCTTATCCTTTCAAAGCTCATACATAAACAAAGTAACGAACCTAGCTCCGAGGCAAAACCTACAGATACGTTGGGTGCAAGGAAGCGACCTCCTTTCCTTTTAATTTCCCTTTCGTTTTCATGTTTTAGTTCTTATCATAAATATATATACTCTTATTTTATTTCTTTATTTATTGACGTTCACTAAATAATAATCATGTCGATTAGTTTCTCTACTTTTGTGTCTTTTTTATTTTATTATATTTGGAGTGGCGGGGAAAGCTGGAAAATAGAATGATAATTTATCATAACCATTGCTTATTTGGATTAGGGGTTTGGGTATTTTTCAATAGTGAGTTGGCATATTATTCTCTTTACAAAATTTGGCATCTTTAGTCCATTATTGGCCATTTAATTAGGCATTGTGTGAGGAACCAATATCCTTTATAAACTTAATCACCATCCTTCCACTTGGGAATATCATATTCTCTCATTTATCTCTACCCCAATTATCTTGCTTTCTCCTCCTTTTTGAATATATAAAACATAAAATAGTGGAATCTTATTTAAATAACCCTAAAATAAATGGTTCTTTGAAATGATAAATCAATTAATGCCAAAATAGATTATGCTAATATCCTTGTAAACCTGTATGAGTAAATTTCACTTAATAGTTAATACCTTAGCTTTTTTAGGTCTGAAAATCAGTAACTTCTTCACCTTTTGAATGGAGTGAATGCCAACAGGTCTTCAAATGAATGGTCGGAATTGTGATCCAGATTAAATAGTTACATTCTTCTCCTCTCTATTCTATTCTCTCATACCCTCTTATGAAATTACACTTTGTTATTTAATCTAAAGGGTTTCCTATCCAATTTAAAGGCTGAATCACATATTATTTTTCAAACCTAAAGGATTAAGGGAATTAAGCCGAATTTACTCAAATTTGTAATGTGAGACAAAAAAAGGACCCAAATAAAAGGGAAAATTTATTTCATTACTAAAATAAAATGCGGAAAGTAGCATTTATAGCATTATTTTAGCAAAAGTAAAATTACAACATTGAAAGTTTTAGTGTTTCAATATAATATTTTCCTAATAGCTCTTTCCATTGGTGAATACAAACCAGAATCTTCTTTAAAAGAGAAAATCTAATGAAGCAATAAAAGTAAGGAGTAATACATGATGAGTCATTCTCCATATATGTAGTTAGCCACCTAATTAAACTTCTTCTTGTTTTCTTCTATTATATGTGGAAGGCAACTTTGGCACCCCCAACCTCACACCTTAAAAGGATAAAAGATAAAGGTGCTCGGATTAATATAATTGAAAAAGAAATTTACTAAAAACTAAGCTTTTCTTCATATAATAATCTCTTTCTTTCACCATGTTGAAATAATGTTTTTTGGCTCTTGAATTATTATCTAATCCAAAGCTTTTAATTATTCAGTTAATGTGGCTTTAACAATTTAAATATTTTCTTATGTATTTTTTAATTTAACCAAACCGGGTCGACCCGATCCGAATCGATTTCTTTCCAAATTTTAGATAACCAACAACAAGATATAAAACATATAAATCTAGAAATTTAACCAAATCGGGTCGACCCGACCCGTGACCCAAATCGAAAAACCCAAAATAGTGAAGAAGAAGAACAACAAAACAAAGCATATTTTTCGGATTGGGTTTCACGAAGCTAATAGGAGTATTTTAACCCCAAAGTTTAAGAACAAAACTCACCCTTTTCTTTCCGATTTTGGACCTGTTTTCGGCCTTATTTTCGATTTCTTTTCTCGGATTTCTTGATTTTTTTAGAAACCGAAAATCAAAAAATTCTTTCATGAACCCGAAATCCGACCTCCCAAATCCCTCTCCAAAATGAAGAACAAAGGGGGTATTTATAGATGGATTCGTCCCATAAAAATCAAGTTCAGATTTCAAACAAAAGGGGCAAAAAAATCTGATTTTTGAGGCGGATTCTTGGGGTATGGGTTGCGGATTTTAGGGGATAGGGGTATGGGGTGTGTAGGGTTGGTGGCAGGGGTAAGGTGGTGACAGGGGTTGGTGGTAGCAGTGGAGGTGAGGTGACGGACGATGTGGGGTTGGGTGCGGCGGATGGGAGGGTTTGAGAGAAAGGGGTTTGTTTGGTTTTGGGATTTTTGGTTAGGTTTAGGAGGAGAATAAAAGGTGAAGGGTGTTTTGGGCTGGTTCGATTTGGGGTTGGGGGGTTGGCCGGTTGGGCCTGGGTGAGTTGGGTAGAAATTGTTTTGGGGTTGGAAAATAAATGTGTTATGGGTTTAAAATATAAAAAGGGGTTTTATTATAAAAAAAAAAGCTTTGCAAAATTCATAAATTGTAAAGATGACAATATGATAAAAAATATAATATTTGTGAAATGCTCGGTGCTTAAATAAAAAAATAAAATGCGATGCCGTTTTGCGAAAATAAAATAACATATAATATTAAGATAAAAGTATGATTATGATATTAAAATGCAAATGACAATAAAAAATGCAAATAATAATAATAATAATGATATATATATATATATATATATATATATATATATATATATATATATATATATGCCTATATTTTAAAATTATTTTAAGGTATCAAAAATATTTAAAATTGCAAATAAAATTAGAAAAGATGGGACAAAATTGGGTGTCAACACAAGTTCAATCCTCGGAGAATCAAATCGAAGAAGAGGATGAGAACCTTGAAGAAATTGATGAAGGTGCTAATGTTGCCTTACTCACTCGAAAATACAATTCGACGGTGAGGAAATTCAACAATGAAAGAAATCAATCTAAATCTAAACAGCATCAAAACCAAGGCTTCAATCAAAAGCCCACCAAGTTCCTTCCAAGTACTCAAAAAGGAAGTTCACTAAGAAGAACCAATTCAGATCGTACCAAATTTGATCCCAAACAAATCGAGTATGTGCAATGTCATGCATGCTCGGATTAGGGTCATTATGATAATGAATGTGCAAACACTCTTAGAAAATTTGGTAAGAATCTACGAGTCTCTCTTAGTGACGACGAAGGAGAAGAGGAAGGAGATCAAGAAGTCGAATCACAAGCAATGCTGACCACTGTTTACGAACAATCTCTGTCTGATAATGAAGATGTCGTCTGTAATGTTGCCTCGGATGTTATGACATTTGCTCCAACATCAACAACAACATCTGCATCCCTAACAACATCCGAGAGGTACATATTCTTTAACTATCCTGATGTTAATTGCTTTAGTGGTTTTATTTATAGTGGTGAGGCTGAGTGTATGGATCAAGTTGAATGCAAAGATAACATGATTAATGAATTACAAAGTATTTTAAAGCCTTAATCATAGAATCCAAACAACTTGACAAAAAGGTAAAATCTTTAACTCGTGAGAATGTAGATCTAAAAGGAACAATAACCCGATTAGAGGTTGCACTTACCAAAAAGAATACATAATTTGGTAAGATTTGTGTAAAATTAGATCTAGCCAAAGCAACCTTCCGTAAGCTCAACTCAGGAACTTCGAAATTGAATGAGATACTCAACTTTAATAAACCTTCACATATAGGCATTGGATACGAAAACTCTCTCAAAACTATATGCTCTAGTCTGTTTGACAAAAATGAGAAAATATGCTTTGTAAAAGAAAAATGAATAAATAATAGGTTCTCATATATGTCAAAGAATTTGAAGTTTGTATGTCATCACTGTAACTCCCCTAGACACTTAAAACCATACTATTTCAAACTTAAAGATTCTGTGAGCAAAATATTACCTAAAAGGTTGTTCAACATTTTGGATAACATTCAAAGCAACATTTCTGAGTCGAAAAGTAAAAAATATTTTAAGAGAGTTTGGGTTCCTAAAAAGGATGTAACTTGTAATGTTGTGATAACTGCATTAAGAACTAACATTTCAGGTTATTGGTAATTTGATAGTGGATGTTCTCATCACATGACAGGTACAAAAGATTTTCTAAAGAACTATAAGTCATTCAATGGAGGAAACGTGACTTATGGAGGAGGCAACAAAAACAAAATAATTGGCAAAAGGGATCTTGGATGTTCATGGATTTCCAGCTTTAAGAAATGTCTTACACGTTGAGAGTTTAATGACTAATTTGATTAGTATTAGTCAACTATGTGATGACAATCTTGAGGTAAAATTTAATAAGAATGTCTGTAAAGTTATGAATGAAACTAATGAATGTGTCATGACAGGTACTAGAACAGGTGATAATTGCTATCTTGTTGCAAGACAAGAAACATGCAATAATGACAAGATCGATGACATGACAATATGGCATCAAAAGTTGGGGCATGTCAACTACCATAATTTAGAAAGATTGATCTCATATGAAGTGGTAAGAGGCATTCCCAAACTGAGTCCTAAAGGTAAAATAGTCTGTGAAGATTGCATGAGAGGTAAGCAACCCGTGTTTCCCATAATGTTCTTCATTATGACAAAAAACATTCAGGTACGTTTCACTATTTTCAATTACTGCACATGGATCTTATGGGTCCAATTGAGGTAGACAGTTTATGAGGCATGAGGTATTCCTATGTGATAGTAGATAATTTTTCTATACATTCATGGATATACTTTTTGAAAGAAAAATCACAAACTTTTGACATGTTTAAAATTTTGCACTCTAGAATTAGGAACTTATTTTATTCTCCTATTTTTCGGATTAGATCCGGCCATGGAAAATAATTTGAAAACAGCTCCTTCACAAAATTTGTGAGAAAAAAGAATTTTTCATGAGTTTTCTGCTCCCAAAACTCCTCAAAAGAATGGGGTAGCAGAAAGGAAGAATAGAACATTGCAAGAAATGACTAGAATTATGCTTAGTTCTAAAAAATTGTCAAAACATTTTTGGGCTGACGCCTTAAATACTGCTTGTCACATCGCTAATAGATTCTATTTAAGACCTGGAAAAAATATGACACCCTATGATATTATAAATGGAAAGAAACCTAACTTGCGTTACTTTCATATTTTTTGGTGTATTTGTTACATTTTAAATGATAGAGATCATATGGCAAAGTTTGACTCTAAGAGTGACAAAAGAATTTTTATTGGCTATTCAGAAAATAGTCATGCTTATCGAGTGTACAATGTAAGGACAAGAACTGTACAAGAGTCTGTAAAATATTATTTTTGATGATTTTTTTGATTTTACAGGAAGTACAACTGAAAATAACACTATAGTTTCAGTGAAAAATGTACAGACTGTTGAAGAATCAGATGTTGCCCCAAATGTTGCCACACCTAAAGCAACATCTGAACCTGAAACAGAGATCACAGAGGCCATGGATGAGGAGTCAAATGCTGAATTGCTAGATCAAGTTCGAAGGGACCCCTCATCAAGGGTTAGGAAGAATCATCCTACGGTCCAGGTGATAGGGGAAGTTTTTGAAGGAATTAGAACAAGAGAGAAAGAACCACTCAACTAAAGAGAAATGGTAAGGTATGTGTGTATGTCTACCATATACCAAAAGGTTAGTCTTTCTTGTTTTACATCTACTTTAGAACCAAAAAATATTTTAGAAGCACTCAAATATAATTTTTGGATTCAAGCAATGCAAGAAGAGCTTGAATAATTCTCTTGAAATGAAGTCTAGGACTTAGTTCCACGTTCAAATAATACAAATGTAATTGGAACTAAGTGGATTTTTAAAAATAAATCAGACGAATCGGGAATAGTTGTTAGAAACAAAGCTCGTCTAGTTGCACAAAGCTATACTCAGGTTGAAGAAATCTATTATGACGAAACCTTCCACACTATATTGAACAACCAAAAGGGTTTGAAAATCTTCACCATCCAAACTATGTCTACAAACTCAAAAAGGATTTGTATGGGTTGAAACAAGCCCCTCGTGCATGGTATGATCGTCTAACTAACTTCCTTCTTTAATTTGGTTTTAACCGTGGTGAAGCTGATCGTACTTTATTCATTAAACGTCATGGTGTAGATATTATTATTGCTCAAATCTACGTAGATGACATAGTCTTTGGCTCAACTTCACAGTCTTATCTAAATTCATTTGTTGAATCTATGTTATCAACTTTCGAAATGAGCATGATTGGGGAACTAACTTTTTTCTTAGGCTTGCAGATTAAGAAAAGTGAAGATGAAATTTTCATCTCACAAAGTAAATATGCTAAGAATCTAGTTAAGAGATTTGATTTGGAGAATGCTAAGCAGATGAAAACGCCAATGAGTTCATCACAGAAGATATGCAAGGACAATACAGGTGAAAATGTCGACGCAACATTGTATCGATCTATGATAGGTAGCCTTCTTTATCTTACTGCTAGTCGCTCAGAAATTATGTTTAGTGTTTGTGTTTGTGTCCGTTTTCAAGCCTGTCCCAAAATATTCCACTTAAATATCGTGAAATGTATCATTCGATATGTTGCTGGCACATGTGAGTTGGGAATTTGGTATTCCAAAGACACTAATCCTAACTTAATAGGATTTAGTGACTCGGATTGGGCTGAAGACGTAGATGATAGAAAAAGTACAAGTGGAAGATGTTTTTATGTTGACAATAATCTTGTTTCGTGGTATAATCGTAAACAATACTGTGTCTCACTTTCAACTGTTGAATCTGAATATGTAGCAGCTGAAAGTTGTTGCTCTCAATTAATATGGTTAAGACACATGTTAGACGACTATGGATTTTCTAGCAACATTTTGATTTTGTACTGTGATAACTTGAGTGCTATAAATATTTTCAAAAATCCAGTTCAACACTCACGTACAAAACATATTGATATTAGACATCACTTTTTAAGAGATTTAGTAGAAAAATAGCTAGTTCATATTGAACATGTTGACACTATTCATCAACTAGCTGATTTTTACAAAAGCTTTGGACCATGAGAGATTTTCTAGTTTAAAGAAATCTCTTGGTCTTTGTAATCTCTAAAAAGGCATTTTTGGTGAATGTCAGCTGAAATACTGTCTAACATTTTAGCTGATATTTACTTATATAATATCATAAAATAATTATTGTTGTTGTATAGTGCATTACTTTTGGTCACACAAGCATGATCCTTCAATAAGAATAAGTTATCAATGTGATACTGTTCTCTGCGATGATATACTTATCATAAAAAATGAGTATCAAAATAAGGCAAAGTCTTAACAAAAGATTGACAACTGTGCAAAATGGGCAAAGCCACTTAAAAATATACCGTTTCTATTCTATAGGAGTATTGAGTGCTTCAAAAGAATTTTAAAGAATACAAAATAAGTATTCTTATTTTTGACACGAAAAATTAATTTTATATGTATTTTATGATTAGATCAAGGACACGATGAGAGAATATTACATTGATCCAGTGGTTAAACTCATAAAAATACATATAAAATGTGTCTTGATTTGTTGCCAAAATGAAAAGTTCTTGCGGGATCATAATACATGTGTTGTCCAAAATGTTGCCAACATTGTTGTTGATATTTTCAGATTATGATATTTGTTGGGATATTGTTCTTAACTGATTCCAGAAAAATCAGATTTTTCTCCTTATGTTTATGCCTTATTTTTATAGGAATTTCAAACTTTAAAATGATAAGATTAAATTCCTACCGTGATGCTTATCTTTTTATCCTAAAATTTTATGTGTAAGTTATTAGATAAATCTCAAACTCCTAAAACTAAGGATGTTTTTATTGCTTAGAAAGATTTGCCATGTATATAAATATTCTTCTTATTTGCTATTTTTTTCTATCTCTGAATTTTCCCAGAATTTTTTTTAAAAAAGGGGGGGGGGGTGGAAATCAAATCACTCCTCGGGTATAACCCTACCTATCCGATGAGTGATTCACCATTCCAAACTCCATCCTCAATCACAAACCCTAACTCCTCAAAACCCTCTCCTCAATTCTCACCAATGAAAACTTCTCCTATGTCAGCCAACATCTCATCCAACACTCCAATGAACACTAGCCCTCCATCGTATACACCTCAACAACCGGGCTTATCTTCTTCTCCAAACTTTCCTGAAAACAGGTGTACATATATTGTTCTTATATGTGATGAGGAACCACTAGACATCAGTTACCCCGG
This sequence comes from Anisodus acutangulus, assembly GCA_029783415.1. Lineage (NCBI taxonomy): Eukaryota > Viridiplantae > Streptophyta > Magnoliopsida > Solanales > Solanaceae > Anisodus > Anisodus acutangulus. The sequence continues at coordinate 39,435,492 of CM056491.1, read as the reverse complement.
GGATGACAATAATCTCATAGATGTAGATGCTACATCAGATTATTCGACCCTAGGTAAAAGACTCAGTTACTCCTCCTTCCCTACTCGTAGATCAAGTAGAGTGTTCAAGAGAACAGCCCAACAGGAGCCTAGCACCAAGAAGTCCAGATTTGAAACTACTGTACCTGCTTGTTCAAGCAGTCACATTGAAGATACGGACTTTGAGCTTTCCTCTGAAGAAACTGAAGAAGACCTACGACCTCTGTTCCTCAAAGTGTCTCAAGACGAGGAAATTCCTGATGATACCCCACTGACGAGATTCTGTCCCAAAGGAATTCCAGTAGTGCTAAAACAGATGTTGCCCAAAATGTTACCGATGAAGCCACAATATCTCAAGCAATATTTTAGCAGACTTCAGAAGAGACACACCATCCTCCTCCTACAAACTGAATCTGACTCTGATTTTGAGGTAATGCTTTTCCAAAAAAAGTTCTATTCCAAAGCTAAATTTGATAAATGGGATTGGTATAAGAATAGAGTTATCAGGGCTGAAAAAGTGTTAGATATAGCCTCATATTCAGAATATGGTTTGGTTGAGTTCCTCAATGATAGAAAGCTACTTAAAACTGTAACTGAGAAAGAACCATTCATTGATGAAGTAATTGGGTTGTTTTATGCGAACTTGAATTCTGATATAGAAGATGTCTCCTCTAAGAAATTTGGGACGGTATACCTCTATAACAAAATTTATCAGTTTACACCCTTAATTATTAATCAATGTTTGGGAATTGAGCCTTAAGAAAGAAGTAGCAATACAGAAAGAGCAACAGAGAATAGGGATGAGATAATTGAATACCTCACTGGGGGTATAATGAAGAAATGGATCCCTCGATGCCCTACTTCAAAGTTAATCGCCTTATTCTCCACCATCCATAATATTGACATTCACAATTGGCTCCCTTCACTAATTGAGTCAATTGTAACAACTGATCAAGCCTCACTGTTGTTCAAAATTGGAAAAAGATTAAAATTTGACTTAGGAAGTATGATTTTCTATCAAGTAGCCAATTTGACAGAGAAAGAGTCAACTTTAATCCTTCACTTTCCCTCTCTGATCTACCAAATCCTAACTACCCAAGGCTTTGAGCCTAGAAGAGAAGATATTTTAGGGAAAGCTCCTGAGGTATATTCAGTTAACAAGACAATTTTGAAAAGCAAAGAAAGAATTATTGACCTTCCATGGAAAAAGAAAGATGACAGTGAGAATGTTGTCAGAAATGTTACACACATTCAGGGCAATACTGGTTCTGGATAGTCACCTCTGACAACTGAATGGTTAGTTGGTCAAATTGCCAAGATCAACCAAGAAATTTCAGAGGTTGATACTGCAAGGGATGCATTAGTTCAGGCCATTGGGGAGGATGCCATTTATAGATCTGCTAACTTGAGGCCTAGCCTAGCTTTTCACGAGAGACAAGACGCTTCCTGCTCTCCCTACTTACTCTCTTTTTACTCTTTCTCTTCCCTTATGGATTTGGTGAAAAAAGAATCCATTCGCCCACTCAGACACAATGCTTAGGTCTTACACTGCGTAATTGAATATATAAGACTCTCTTCTAATCTATTTCCAACGACATCCTCTCATGTGTGATTAGGCCTTCAACAAGAAACTAGCAAAATAATGATTAATTTTACCTATTTAGGGGGCATCTTTACTAGCATAGGTGGAGACACTTGTATCAAGCCCCCGAGATGCGACTCCTCGAAATCTTGTAAGAGAATAAAGGACTTTTTGGGCTGTTTGAAAAGGAAGCGGCTCTTCCTACGTCGGACTCACTCTTTTTTTTTGGACTCTCTTTCTTCTTTTTATCTCAATGTGTCGACAGCCGAACAGGCGGGTGAATGAGATGGAAATAAATAAATAAAAGCAGAAGTTAGCAGACCTGCTCTAGAGCCCTTTATTAGAAATGAGGAAGGGAAGATCCTGGGATCCACTTTGAATAGAGAAAGTCCCCTCCACAACTACAATGGTAGAGCTAGCTACTGATCAGTCGAATTGGCAGCAAAGAGGCACGGGAAGACGGAGAAAAGAAAGTAGTTGCTTTTGAAAGAAGTAGGGGGTGTGTAGGAGTGAATCCATATTCATTTCAAGGAGTATCTTACCAAATCTTTCAACATCACAAATGAAGAAATTATCTTACTTCTTAGTAATTTTAATAAATTTACAATTGAAGCTATAATAATTCATGTATTTGCACAATTGTTTTGTCATAAGAATACTATTCCTGTAGTCAAAATCGGGACTTTAATAAAAAAATTGGAGAAGGAAGTGCGAAATCAATCACTGCGAATCTACAATCCAAATAAGGAGTTTCCATTCGAATCAACTATTAAATCAAAAGAGACATTCCCTATTGGAAGACTATTAGTGGAGTTTTTACTCGAGCGCAATTTCATTACTTTATCATCGGATTTATTATGAAATTCGAATAATGGGGAAACTTACATCCTGTGTCAATTCCCGATGAGTCTTTTACCTATTAAGGTACAACTTCCTTTGATATGTAAACCTAAGGATTACGAAGTCAAATCAAATGAAAAATTAGCGCAAACACTTAACGATATATCTGGTGGTCATTTATTAGGCGATGAGTGCATGTATGATATGGAGGATTACACAATAGAGTTAAACTCTGGTTCAGTGTGTAATCTTCTGAATATTCTACAATCTAAAGTATTTCAGGTAAACAATCAATTTTGAAAATTTGTTAGATCCTACCGGGATGATTTTGAAAGTAATGGGCTGCTTATGCCTAGAATATTAGCACATATAAATATTGTGAAAGCATTTGAGCTCCTTCGCTCCACTTACATCGCTAACAAGGCTGTTAATAGATTGATAGAATACCCTGTCTTAAGCAAGAAATTTCTATTTTGGGTGTAGCGGGCAAGATACGAGGATTTTCTAATCCAAATAAGCAATGCTTATGATGGATTATCATTCTATTTTCCAGCCTTTGTGGGCTCATGCGGTATAATTAAGCAATCTGGCATATTAAATATACACAACCGTGATCTAGCCCAAAGCGTGTTATTGTTTAAAAGTAGTATACCTACTAACGACAATATTTATAACCTTGTACTGGAACGATACATAGGTTGTGCCCTTTCATTTAAATATAAACGCTTCTCATCACAATTTGATGCGTGGAAGTGGTTCGAAAACCACGACCGCTTTACTAATTCTGAGTATACGTCACTTAATTTGATTAACTTCTCCATGCATGCGAATGAGCCTTTTCAGTTTCTAAGCATGGTCAGAAGTTGGAAACACTACATGAAGAATAAGGTACAGGGATATGACATATTGTATCAGATTCCTGTCACTTTCGACGCATCGAGCAATGCTTATCAAATCGTAAGCTACTTCTTGCAAAACACTGAAATTGCAAGCAGCACCAATTTTATTCAATCCTCAGATGGTAAAATGAAGGATTTATACTCCGTTTTACGCAAGGAGCTAGATTCATATTTATATGAAAAATAGTTGGATAATATAGGAATATATTCGAACTTCACTCCTCACTTAACACGATACCTGGCCAAAGAGCTCTTCAAGCCTATGATTTATGGTAAAAAAGTTTCGAGCATGTGTGCTAATATAGAGTCGGTTTGCGGTTCATCGCTACAAAAGGCAGAATGCAAGGAACTGGTCAAGCATTGCTTTTCCTTTTGGAATGAAAAATATCCAGACGTAGATAAGTCTCCTTAATAAATGAAATAGGTGCCTTATGCTCTTTACTTAATATCCCTGTTCGATATAATGTTTCCTACTTCACAACTGTGCAGGATTTTAAACAGAGAAAAATGGTTGAAATGGACGTATATGAACAAAACAACAACAAGAGACATCGGGCAAGAGTGGAGGTCTTAACCTCGAAAAGGGATAAGCGAAAGACAACAGGGAACACCTGCATCGATTTTGTTCATCACATGAATATCTTTATTGCTATGAAAGTACTAGAAAACTTTAATAATTGCGAAGATCCTATCTTCACAATTTACAACAATTTTGTTACTAATGTTAGATACACTGAAACTCTTCCTAGAATGTATTCAGAAATCTTTGGATATCTGCTTAAACGCATTTCTAAAATAAATGAATTTATTAATATCAATCTAATTAAACCATACTTCCCCAATTTCATGTGTACAGATTATCGCCTCATATCACCACAATTCACTCCTTACGAGTGATGACGTATTTAAATTCTATGTTGTCGTTGTGTCTAGAATGTCAAAGTCCGGATGAACCCATAACATAATTGATGTGGAGAGCGCAACAGTTGAACAACTACTGCTATACTGGTTATGAATCAATTCCTTATGAGGATCTCATATGGGTATTAAACTATGTGGTACAGAACGCCGAGTTAGATGATCATAACAAAAAAAAGGGTACCAAATGTTTACCCGTGTTGGAACATATTACAATAAGTACGTTGAATATGTTCAAAGTAATACCAAAAAGCAGGGTGAAATCCACAAGCGTATCTTACTGGATAAAAATCCATATTCCGTAAGCTTCTAACTAGTAGAAAAAATGAGGTACCATGAAAGTAAGAATTGAGAACGGGAACCTCGTAGCTCGGTTTCCTTGGGTAAGGGATCCAGAGCGTACGCTTCATATAACTTCTCTTGCAGCTCTGCTTATAGGTAGTAAACGTCTAGCCCGGCCGGCGCTTGAGGGCCCTTTTCTTTATTATCTTTTCTTTCTTTTAGTAGTTTTATTGACTGCAGTTAGACTGGAGAAAAGGAATCCCTCGAATATGGATTCCGAGCATAGCTACCTTTAAGAATAATAATTTTATGTAGATAATGCTGCTACTAATAGGAGTTATGACTGTAATATGAGTTATAGGTCTAATAGTTACTGGAGCGAAGGTATCCCTTTCTAGGATTTCGAGCGTACTAATAGACGTTTCCTTATTTTTACAGGTCGCAGCAGTTCTTCTAATCGTTCTATCATTCTCAGTCGTAGAAGTCGTAGGAGTGGCCATTTTCTTTGCCAGCCTAGTTATTGATATAATCCAATCGGCTAAAGTACCTTCCCCTTTAGTTGTTCTAACGGCTGACCCCTTTTTTCCAAGGAAGGATTTCGCTTTGGTGAAGGGGCAGGGAAGTAGTTCTCTATACGTAGTTTCTGAACTTACTCTTGTTGCTACGGTGTCGTTCCATCATCCACCACTACTTGATGAGCAAGAGACAGAGGGAGTGCTTTGTCAGCTTTGGACTATCAATTTGGTTCCGGAAAGCAGTACTGATCCCCGGAGTACCCATGATAAGGCGCGTGTAAGGCAGCTAAGCGAGTTGGGGTTGAGTCCTCAATGGATAATGGATATGGGGCGCGGAAAGCTGTCTGTTAATAAGAAGAATTCATCTCTTTATCTTAATAAATTCTTTAAGAAATGAAATTCAAGATTGATCGTTTGTCAGTAGTCAATTCCTTAAATACCACATGCGGATAAAAAAGGATCAGCTGCAAGCTTCGATCCGAGAGTCTGACGGACTTATACCGGTGTCAAAGGATAGGGTTCCACTCTTTATCTTTAAAGCAAGAAGTTCTTCCCCGAGCCGTCGATAGGCCAGTGAAAGCCTTTCGTCCACAACATCTAACTGAGCTGACCCGCCTTAGTTTCCCAGATCCACTCATTGACTTAAGCACTTAGTATATCATATTACGTACTTGAACCTAACAAGGGAAGTCACCCTCTATTCGGGCGAAGGAAGATTCATCCATTCGATCTTAGCCTGAATAAGAGCAAAAAAAAGTAGGAGGATAATTTTTTGCGCTTGAGCCCTTGACAAAAGATATTCACCTTTGAGAGCTGCACTGGGGCCCCACCTTAGAACCAATGTACGTACTACTTCCCGTGTCATGGCCAATGCACTATGATCCGTGGCAAAAATCTTTTAAACACTGCCAGTTTCCTTGCCGAACATCTCTTTTCCTTATGAGACTCGAAAATAAACTTATTAAATCATCACATCAATAAGTAGTCTTTCAATTCCACTCTAGTTCACCTTACGCTATTCTTTTGCTCCTATTCCATGATGAATTAAAGTAAGTGCAGCTATCCCCTATATGTGTAAGCCCTTCCAAGCCAAGGGGATACTATATCAGGGGCACACCTAGAACCAGACCACCCGATCAAACTTTGTTCGAAGTCAGTGTTCTTACGGCAAAGCTGGATGCTCGATCTTGATTTCCCGAGCTCTTGGTCCTTGGTCCTACTTCTGCGGTTAGGCAAGCTTGACTCTTAAGAGACTGACTTAGGCATAGAATCTCACTCCCAGTCGATCCACTGAAGCAATATTGGCATATCTCTTTTACCCTACCGGTGAAAGCCCGCAAGCCTTTTTTAGTTAATGGACGGCTTCGAAAAGAGAATTGTTTGATCCCGCCCAGGGGCTAAAGCTCATCGGCCCATTTTAGTAAGGGGACGCCCCACACATTCCCTTCCTACGGGGAAATCTCATGAGCCCATTTCCACTAATAGATAAGCCACAATTCGAAAGTTATGCATTCTCCGGAACCAGAGAAACTAAGAAAAAATAGGCTTTTTCAAGGCTCGTCCTCCTCTTCACAATATCTTATCGGCGTTACATTGTTAGGAGGCCTTACGACTGCTCTTTTCCACTTATTATGATTAACTAATAATAAGATGGTTACACTGTCCTTCCCTTGCTTTCAGACGATTCTTCTTGGCCACTTTATTAAAGTTTCGCATCTCGAAAACTAGAAAGTGGTTTAGCTTAACGATTGCGCTTTGCATCTTGGCGGGGTAGAAGGACTAATTCAGTCTATTGGGACCTAAAGGCGATCTAAATCGAGTTAGTTACTTTACCGAGGAAGGGAAAACCATTCTTACTACTCCTTTGTCCTCATTCTTCAAGGCTTTCGGGAAAGGAAATATAAATATATATAGAATATATATATATTTATATATAACATAACCGGCGGGCTGCTTTTTATTATGCATTATGCAAAAAAAAAAGACAAAATAGGATTGGATTTCCACTCATAAAGAAGGAAGGTCGTTAAGGTCTTTGACAGGGTTGTATTTTAGGTTGAAATGAGATGGTGTTCAAACTTCCGAAATGCGATGCAGACAGCGGGCCCTCCCTTTACATTTGGGTGACTCGGGGAAGGGTCAATCTCCGGAGGAGCATGCTTCACAACCACTCATTTGTCCTGACCAAATAGTAGAATCTCTCTCTCAGCAATTCTTTTCTCCGCTCATCAACTCGTCTCGATGAGAGGCCAAAAGCAGGAAACTCACACCTTAGTCTTAGTTCTAGATCCATAGTTTTCATACTTCCCCTTGAGCGTTAACCGAAGCCCTTACACCCACTGCATCTTCGGATACCATTTCGAACGAGAACCCGCAATTGATCATATAGGGTCTTCAAAGCCCTTTCTGTCTCTTCAGAAGGGGTTAAAAATTGTATTTGAAAGCAAGCCTTGGAATTTTGAGCAGTTTGACAAGGATCGACATGAGGGAAGCTTATTCCCATTTCCATCCACCACAGGAAGAGTCCGAAGACACATTCTTCCTTTTGATTACGAGATTTTTCGGGGATACTGCACTTAAGACCCAGCAGGAAATATTTCGTTGATGGAGTCGCCACAGGGAGTTAGCACGCAGAGCCTCAAGCTGGATTTGTAGAAGCTTTCAAGATCGGATTGGAATCTCGGATCGTTGATCACTGATCGCAGAGTTGCGCTATCAACATAGCCTCTCTGACCATATCCATTACTGACCCCGTATTCACTTACTGTACTTGGAATAGAAGAGTTTCAAGCTATCAGCTAGGAAGATCCTCATTTGGTAAAGCATAGGGCACCACACTCCGACACGCCGGTCGCCACCCCTGCTCTTTCTTTTTCTCTATACGAATTATTGGATCCCATTACTTGTACTGAACTAATCTATTTGCATTCAATCTTTCTTCTATGATCCCTCGAGGGAAGATTTTGTGCCTCCTAGGCTGGAACCGAGGGTCCTTAGTTTTCTCTAACTGACAGATAAGGGGAAATAGCAACTATGAACCTTGTTAACAAAGCGCCTCATGACACCGACATATTATGAAGCTAAATACGCCATTCTGTCTTCCTGTCTTAGTAGCTCTCCTCCCTTTCATCATATATATGGAGATTTTGAAGCCATTTCCATCTTGTATGTACTTCAATCAAAATAAGTAGTCAAAAAACCACATTTCCATACCCAGTAATGGTAGGTAGCATACCTTGCAAATAAGGGGTCTGGAAACCGAAGTTTTTCATTTCACTATCGTCATGCAAGAAGGCATTCACATGTGGCAGAGCCCTATTGACCAATTACCATAGAACACTCCCTAGCTAGTCCCTTGTCGAAAACATTCCGCATCGCATCTCACGGTGATAGTTCTGCGCCAGTCTCTTCTCCTTAATAGACAAAGACATGTGGTTCATTGCTATAGATTTTTTTCAAGCAATTCTTTTATCCACTGCGAATAAAGCTTTCTCTTATCTAGTAAGGCTCAATGTATGAATGAATTGATAGACTATATATAACCTCGCTACTATACTACTCGAAAGGAAACGTAGCGAAAGCGGGTGCTTGAGCGAGTGATTGTGTAGTATAGTTTATAAAGGGAAAGAAACCTCTCCAACGCGGAAAGGGAATTTGGACTGACTTCTGCCCCTTAACAACCATCTACAATAGGCCTACCATTGACCATTTCTCCTGACTTGATGACAGATCTATTCTCTTCTTCTCTCTCTATGGCTCACTTCACCCACACCCTCGTTGCTACCCAAGCAAGAGCTACTCTAGCTTCTCCTGTATCCAACAACACCCAGTCGAGCATACCTTACCCATCCTTCCGGGCATACGTCCCCAGAGCCAGGCTTCCTCAAGAAAGGTATCAATCCAGACTTTGGGCGCGGAGGGAAAGCACTAAGGTTTCGGATATCTGACATTCGGAAGGATCCAAAGCCAAATAACCTTAGTCCTTCTGTACTTCCCTACTATTCCCTATTCTCTAATCTAAAAAATCGAATATAAAGAGAATAAAGGGAGGACTTTTCAAAGGAGAGTAGCGAAGCAACTTCCGGTAGCTGTTATAAAGAATCAATACCGAGCTCCGAGTTTGCTTTTGGCTGCTAAGGACTTGATTACGCTTGGCTTCTCCCTCTATTTCCAATGGATCTCACTTTCTTGTCTTGACTTAGGCTTGTGCCTTTGTCCGTTCGTATGGCATAAAAGTCATTTCAATCTGGGGAAGATCTGGTGAATGACCTTTAAGGATTTCACGACACAGAATGAATAGATAGATTGATGACATGTCCAATGCCAACCTCTACCAAAGGGGAATTTAAACGATGTTGCTGCTGATAGGGATTCGCTAAACCTAAGATCAAGAGCTCAGGAACAAAGAATGGTGGAATACTTTGACTTTCAAATAGATGAAGATGCCTGCTGGTGAAGACACGGATTGGGGGCATGCGAATCTCTCTTTTCTCTATTGAACTATGGAAATCACTTATATTAGTGACACGAATTCACCACTACTTATGACTTTACCAATAGGGCGCTAACCCGTTCTGGTTGTTATGACTGGCAAGAATCAGTAGGTTATTTCAGTCTTGCTTGTGCGCTTTGGTCCTTCTTACAGAGACTATCCTTTGCATCACTTGTGATCCATCCAGGGTTTCTTCAACCAAACCCATGGACTATAAGGAAAAGATAGAACCTTGCCCGGCAAAAGCAGCTGATTCAATAGCAGATGGTCTTGGAAAGAACCTTTCATTTGATGCTTCTGATTCAACTTCCAGACAACCAAGAAAGGGTCCGAAGGAGGCCAAGACAAGTGCCATAGATCTAGCGAAGTTTCAATTAGACTAGAAAAATGGAGCTGCTGCCGGTATTGGAAATGTTTTCAGTTCCAACATTCTGTTGCAAGAAATCATTCATTGGCAAAATAATTATTTGGTTATGCTATTTTGGGATTTACTTTAACCGAAGTTATTGCCTTGTTTTCCTTAATGATGGCCTTCTTAATCCTCCTTGTCTTTTAGAAAAAAGAAAAGAAAAAAGTGGAAGCGGACTAGTCCCCGAAAATGGCCGGTACTTTAGCGTTGGGGACAAGTAAGATTATTATCTGGTTTATCTGCCATCGTTATCACAAATTGAATATCCTTTTAATGTGCCAGCCCTAGCCTATCTTGCTCTTCCAATTCCATTTCGAGAGTCATCATAGCTCTTTTGGACTTATACATGCAGCACCCTTTTCTCTTTCGGCATAGACCCTTCTTCCTCCTTGCGATGCAAAAGCAATGTCAGGGAGGGCGAGAGAAGGGGATCACGTATGGGTGGTATGAAAGCCATAAGCGGAGGCATGGGTCTTTCTCACGAAGATGCGAAGCGTAGAGATGAGTCTATTCCAAATTGACTGAAAAATCTGGGGTAGGAGGCTTGATGACAGGTGATAAGGTGAGGAAAAGCGAAGTCAAGCCTGACCTAAGAAAAGATTGGTTCTTAACCACAGCAGAATGATGTTTTTTCCTTTATCGATACCTATTTTTGCGTCTTTCTTCCAGAAACTTACGAGATGCTATTTTTTCTAGGGAGTCCGACTCTTCAATAAAAAAAAAGATGGTCGTGTTCAAGTTGGCTGGGAAAACACAAGCTTAACACATCTTTCTTTATCTTTTTCATATCTGAATGTCTTTGTCGAGTTGGTTGGCATTATTCACTCCTTTCTGTCTTTTCATTGTCCGCCTCCGCCCGAACAAATATGCACTAACCCACCTGAAATAAGGTAAAAGCCTTCTTTCCAACCCTTTGTACGAGACTCCTTTCTTCGTACAAATGCTCGTAGGCGAAAGAGACCTTCATTTTCTCCTGTCAGCAGGATCAGCCAGTGTCCTCGTGTGTAAGGCCCTTTCCTGAAAGAGGTCGAATAGTTCCTGTCTCATTCATACTACTATTGGCTTATGTGCTATGTCTAGCGGCTGGTGAATCCTACCCAGTATCGGAATTGGATTGGATATTTCCTCAGTTTCCGAGTAGGGTTTTAATGGCGACCGGACTCATCTTCTCTGGAAGTCTAATGGTTTTGGGGACGTCGATTCCCTGGATTTTCTGGCTTCCCTTTCACTTCAACCAGCCACTCTTTTATTTCCAAAAATATATATAATCCAGAATCCTTTTAAGCGCCTTATCACGAAAGTGACCAAGAAAGCAGATGATGATGGTTCAGCCGGTAAGCTAGCAAGCTTACGAAATTTAAAAAGAGGAGACCGTTCTATTATAAGTTGAATGCGAAGTTGATAGTCCTCGTATTGGTAATTATTATATGCTAAAAGTCTATATAAGATATAGAAGGCAAAATAGGAGAAAATCAAACAAATAAAGAAAAAGAAGAAGGCCCTCTCCAACTTTATAGTCAAGCAAGTGGATGGAGCGCTTCTCTTTCCTTATAGTCAAGAGAGTTGCTTTTCGCTCCTTTCTTTCCTTACAATCAAGCAAGCGGCTTTCACTCCTCTCATTCCTTATAGTAAAGGCGAGTGGCTTAAGGCTCCTTTCCTTCCCCATGTGGAAGAAGTGTACACACAGGGGCCCTACAACCTCAACCTCAGTATGAAAAGCATGACGGAATCGGCGGTGGTCAATCTTCCTTCTTCTTTGGCATCTCGACTGGGGAGATTGAAAACAAGACCGGAAGAGGGCTCAGGTATCAACGTCCTTAGCCCGCATTGATCAATATCAATAAGAATAACAGTTATATAGGTATAGGTTAGCGCTTCCTTGCTTGTATCATTTCCTCTATTTCAACATGAAATAGATATATATATGAATAAGAGATATTAGAAATAATAAAACCTGATGGTTCCTGTCTTGAAACGAAGGCTGCGAAGAAAGTACTGCCGCCTATCATCATGCTCAATCAGTAATAAGTTGGCTTCACCTCCGGAGATCAGTCCAACCTTGTGAAGGGAGAAGACTCTGTGGGCGGAAGCTACTCTGTTATCTTGCTTTCCTCATTCGCATGAGAGACAGACATATTGTGCACTCAAGATGATGAATGACACAAGAGAGATAGAAGAAAGAAGATCTGTCTCGATTCTATCTCTATCTTTCGACATCTCATCTCTATAATAGAGATAATAATGGGTGGAGAATCCTTGTGTATTCTACTAGTATAGAATCTTTGTGGAAGGCGGGAAACTTCCGTCTAGCGGTCATGGGAAAGCCAAAACTTGTATATAATAAGTCAATATTGGGTCGGTCGAGACTCTTTCTTAGTGAAGTGGGAAGACATCACCGAATCAGATGGGCACATTAGAAGAAGTGGTTTCATCAGACAGGCGAGATAATTCGATTTCTAGTCAGCTAACTGAGAATCCAATAGAGAAAATTGCTTTTCTAATGATTTCTCGATATAACGATTTCTTGTGACCACGAAAGAGATAATCCAAGTCGTAAGTAAGAACCACTCAATGGAGAATCTCAGGCCAATAAGCTACGACTACGAAATGAATTGGATCGGGTTCAGCGCTTGAAAGATATGGAAGAAGAGTCAATTCAATGCTCAAGTCAAAGGGGGGGAGTCCACTTATTCAATAGAATAGAAGCCTATATCTGCCGACCCTACTTCACTTCCTTATAGTGCCTTGCCTACTGTCTTTGAATAATGCTTCATTCTAGGGTGTGAAAGAAATCTTAGTATAGCAATTAAATTGACCTTTTGTACTGAGGATGACCTATGAGATGGTTTGAACCGTTTCTCAAACCTACTACTATACGAACAGTCTTCTTCGTCTAAGGCTGGCAAATCCAACTATTTTTTGTTAAAAAGAGATCTTGGATCAAGGGCTATCGACCCGACAGTGTTCCGTTGGTCCATTTAGTGGATCCTCCCCCGAAAAACAAGATCATATTGAGCAGCAACTTCAAGGAAGATAGCATTGGGACATGCTATTACCTATGTATGGTGACAAGTGTCATGCCAGAGTCTGTCCGGGTGGGCTCAAACTAAAGCAGGAGAAGAGAGTTTACTTTCTGCTGAGTGAGCCCGAACAGGAGCGGACGCACACTAGATCAGAGCAAGTTTAGCTGGCCCAATGGCGTAGACACCTACTAGGATGAGGCATATCGGGAATGGAACCCACATCTGGTTGAACTGCTCTAGCAAGCACCCCTTTTGGAAGCTCAATTTGTAGGACCGGGGAGAACACTCGCAGGCGTGCAGGCATTTTGAGAGAGCGCAAAACTCTAACTTGATTAAGTGCCAGCCAGGCAAAAGGGTTAGCCTGAAGTGGTGGTTTAGCCAAAGGGGGAACGCGCAACGGTTTGATTCAGCATGCTCGTAGAATAACTGTTCCAAGCCGAACGCCTATCCCAACACGGAGAGTTTATCCACTACATATACATAATGAATAGTCTAGTCCAATATTTTTTGTCCTTAAAATATCATATATGCACCGCTGCTGATCCTTTCTAAATCCAGCTTCAACCGAGCATACGTCTGCCGCGGGAACAGGAAGAACATAAATTGACTTTTATTAGTTGTCTTTCCCGTTGGATAGCTGAGGGGCGCTTTGCACGTCTTGGAAAAATCATGATTTGTATCTGAAGTTATTGGCCCATGGTCCTTAGTGAGGAAAGGACCTAGAACAGAGAAGAGGCCTGATAGGAAGTTAAAAGCAATTCTTATTTCTGCTTTCTCGAAAACTTGATGTGAGAGGGCCCATTGGGATGTCCATAATTGAAGCATTTTTCTTCATCGACTGTCGGTTTTTTACTAGGTGGATGATGTCTTTGATTATTTGGTTTTCGCAGGAATGGGTAAGGGTTCCAAACAACGCGTGTGAGCTTTGATGAAGACTTGCATCACAATTCGTTTCCTTGTGGCTCTATTGCTCATTTGCTTCTTCCTTTGGGCATGAAGTGTTTGGTGAGGCCTTTCTTCGCATGTTGAAAAGCTATTCCTTGCTCAAAGATCTTTTTTATTTAGCACTAGAGGGATCTTAAAAAATGATGGAATTCGATCTCATAGGCAATTTCCTATGAGGGCTGGACCCCCAGCATCTGTAGAAGAAAGGGGAAACTCAATCATGAAACTGAATTTCTAAGCGGAATGATGAGAAAAAAAATCCACTATTGCCAAAAGTCTTTCCTTCTTTTTTAGTAAGGGTGTCAGCTGCAAGTATGAGGGGATATTCCCCATCATAGAGAAAGTAGGACAAGTTGCCTAAAAACTTCAGCTTCTTTCCAAGCTAAAGATCCACCCTGTCTTCCATATGGGGTGTATAAAGACATACCATCCAGACATGGAAGACCCTACAAGAGGCGTTCCCAAGAGGCCACCGGAAAGGATGACGACTTCCTTGTCGAAGGAAGTGAAATATGTGATGGTGGAACGCAAAGTTCATCGACGTGGTGTCCCAGCTTAAACTTTTAACTTGGTAAAGTATAAAGGTCTACCGAAGCAGGGAAGCTCTAGGGTTTTGCTAACCAGTGTGAAGTTGAGTTCTATCTTTACCTAGTTAATGCAAGGCTAACTTTCTGGTTTTTGCTTTCTGGAAAAACCTCTTACCAGATGGTTGTTCGCTACAGCCTTTAAGTCTGGCCTATCCTCTCCTGCCGTTCTCCAGGAAACTAGCGGCTAGTAGCTGTTCAATCGCTTCTCTAGGAGATAGGAGATGTGTCGCTGACTGGGTTCAGGACACAACCATCGTCCGAACCATCTGCTACCAAGTCCATGGGTTGGAACCCATAACAAACTGAAAAAACACTTCTGCCGGTCGATGAATGCGTGCTCCGGTTGTAGCAGTGTTGAATGAACGACTGATTTGGAACCAGATTGGGTAACTTTAAAGGTGGTCCCGATGTTCGATTCTGAAGAACCGACGGTTCTATAGGTGACTCATTCAAAAGAGGCTGGCCGCTTTGACTTTGATTAGCCAATTGAGTGCAGAGGGTGATGTGCTCCTCTTCATTTGTTCCCGTTAATGACCACAAAGCCCAACACTGCTCCTGCTCGCTACTTACCCACTTGCCCTTTTTTACTACTTTGACTAGTGCTCGACAAAGGAATGATTTTTTCCCAAAGCCGACTTCCTTTATCGAGCGACTCTCTCTGTTGACGATAAAAGTGATGGTCTGAGCTGGACTGCCTGAAATAAGCGGTCATTTTTCTCAGTCCTAATCCTAATAAATACCACGTGAAGTGCGTGATCACCCAGATTCCTAATGCCTTAATTATCTTTTATATATAATAACTTATCGACGTCAGCCCCCTTCCTACTCCAGCTAATGGAAAAATGCCTTTGAATTGTCGTAATCGTCGACAACCTAACCGACGTCCACCATAGGCTCGGCGAGCTGTCCTCCTAGATTTTCCGAAGGTAATGCCAGGGCCTTTTCAGTGCCAACGACTCTTGATGCCAAGAGGAAGACCAACTAGATGAGACAGACCATTGTTGATAAGCTGGTTATAAGCTCGGAGATCGAATCTAATTCTTCCCCTTTGAGAGGGATTCTCGTGCCAACCATAGGAAGAAGAACTCGGTTACTCATCTTGGATCGAATTGGATTAATATCTTTGTGCTGATCTATGAATAAGCCTTCTATTTGATTTATACTATACTTCTTCAAGTCTCCGTCATCCCGATCTCTCTTTCCGGGTTTGCCTGTCCAAAGAAAACAAAACCTCTTCTAGTTCAAGGTCGAAATCCTCAAACCAATCAAAATCAGATTTCTAGTTCACTATTCTTATGATAAGAAGTTATGTCTCATTCATGTGATGAGAAAGCTGAGAATGAAAATTAGCAAATTTCACATCTACGATAGATTCTGTGCCCCAAATCATTTAGACTTATGAAA